>MNCI01000007.1:0-16211 GCA_015680685.1 Gnetum montanum
TTAGGCAATATAATAGCTTAAAAGCCAAGAAGACACAAGGATGCTTAAGGAAGGCACAAAAAATGGTCCAAAGTTGGCCAAGGCCTAAAATGGCCCTAATGTGGCTCAAATCTATGCCACCCAATCTCTCAAATAAGCTAAATTATACAAGGAGGAGAAAATAATCAAGGCAACACATAAAAAATTAAAGAAACCTCATAATATAAGAAGACTCAAGCCTCAAACACATGCTTCAAGAATTCTAAGTATCAAAGACTCAAGAACAAGTATGAAGCCTCAAGGATATTCAAGAAAAGCACCAAAATTGTCGAGCTCCAAGAAAAATTGTTCAAGATCAAGGTCTCAAACAAGATCAAGCAAGAAAGGTCCCAACACAATGAAATTTAAATGTCAAAGACCTTTTTTCAAGAAGACAAAAATAAAGGCAACATCAAATCTTGAAGGCAAAGAGCACATTCAATGTGGAAGTTTTTGAAGAATTGTCATGATTTTGGGCAATGCCCAACTTTATCTTTCTTGTTTTCTTTGACCCTCTAAAATCAAGTAGTTAGTGTTTTTTATGCTTTAAAGTTATTTATCAAAAGAACGCTAAAAAACAAAGAAATGTAGCTAGAATAGATAGAAAAAATCCTAGTAAAAGAAAATATCCCAAAAGAGAAAGAAGAGATTAATAGAGTGTTCATGAGACACATGTTAAACTTGGCAAAGTTATTCCCTTTTTCCAACTATAAAAGGAGGCCATGGGCCTCACGTATAATACAATGAAGCATTGAAGGATTTCAACATAAATAGCATAAAGCTTTTCTTTCCCTTCTCATACTCCATGCTGTATCCTTAAACAGCCCTTTTCTTTCTCTCCCATCCTTGCTACAACACTACTCGCACAATTGAAAACTCTTCCATCCATGGAAGGCCGCAATTGTTTGGTATTTCTCACATCCACTTCTCTCAATCTTCTCATAAATTGGTTTTCTACTTCCTTTCCTTCTCACAAAAAAAAATTTACAGCCTCATTTCTCTCAAACACACCTGAGTTTAACTAAAGAAGATGCCTCAAGGAGGCCTCTCAAATGCATCCCAGAGTTGCCATAGTTTATGCCTTACTATACTTATTTTTATGCTCAATGGTATAAAGAATGTTCTATGTTCAAGTGTTCATCAATACATCTCACTATGTTTTAATGGAATTTAAGCCATAATAGTTGAAGAGTCTTCTCATATTTTTCCTCCAGTGGAGTAGAGAATATTAAGGTTAATGTTTCATGAAAGAAGTATGAAGATGCTAATCCTCAATATTTCAATAGATGATTATTACCCAAATACAATTCTCGGTAATTTTTCAACACCAGAATCTGCTAGTTTTACTAACAATCTATTGTAAGCACAAAGAGTATGTATTTGACAATTTTGATCTTAGGATCAAGTTGTACTTTAAAAGAATCATACTTTGTTTATTCCATCAAGCATTGCTTTTGTTCTTCAGATGGAGCTAAGAATAAGAATTCAAAGAAATGCAATGGAGAAGCCACTAACATTGGTGAATTGATAATCACTCTAGACAAGCTACAAAAATTCTTTACTCAATCTCTGTAAAAATAAATATACTATATACACTAAAGGAAAATTCAAAATTTTACAAAAAAGTGCATCATTACTATTGTATATATTGCATTTACATGATACATGTATAATATAGATCCTCTAGGCATTCCAAAGTTCCCAACACACAACCTATATAAAAAAATACAATAACAATGCATATTTTTAAATTAAAACAAGAATCGCAAAATCTCTAATATGATCCATAAAATGCAATCACAAAGCACCATGTAATAAATAGGCAATGTCTATTACAAAATTTTTAATGAGAATCTGGGAAGATAAATTTTATTTGACAAAGAATCTGTACTAGAGGAAAAAATGTATTTTAAAATAAAAGAACATTTCTCTATATATTATTAGCAACAAGTGCATAACTAAAATCCTAAAATAATAAACAAGAACTGCAGTGATGAATGATTCTTTGAAACTCTTCTTTGGACAGTATCCGTAGATCTCAGCATAACTAGTTGCAATTGAATCCATAACCTATGAGATACAGCTCACTAGTCCAACCAATGAAGTACACTTTAGTATCACAACTCACGTGATCAACCAATGAAGTACACTTTAGTATCACAACTCACGTGATCATTGCAACTGAGATTGAATGGTGAATTATAGGATGTAGACAAGCTAGACCTCATTAATAAGATCTTATCGTTACTATTATTATCATCTTATGATGCCCAACTTGAATGGTTTTCAATTTGTATCTTTTAAAAATAATTGTTTTAAAAAAATATTTGAAAGTGTTGCTTTTCTAAATAAAAATATTTATTCATTTTTCAATTTCCTTGTTTTTTTGAGAGAGAGAATGTTCAGGATTAAATTATTGAAAAAAGAAAATAAAAATAAAAAGTACAATTCAAAGCCACCTGCAAATGGCCAAACGAACCAACCTACAAGGAGGGGGGAAACAGACACCCCCGACCTTAGTCTAGCCACCACCAGGCCCAACCCAGACAGGCCCCCACAAATAGAGTTCATTGAAGGACGACACCAACCCCCAAACCCCCACACCCAAATGCACCAAACACGCACCACACAAAAAAATAGAGGCCAACCTAGCCAAGAGGAACACTAACCAACACACACCTCCACCCACAAGGCAAAAATCAAACCACAAACAGGGCCCCGGGTAACCCTAGAGCCGCTACAAGTGCCTGGGAAGAGCATGGCATTCACATTGTGGCCACTTGAGAGTGTGGAGGATATCCAAGGTATTATGATGCAGCTCAAAACCCATAAAACTAGCCGCCTACTGGAACTCCTGCAAGGCGGCCTCATGATGACCTCGCTCCCCAATTGATCCCCCATTGTCTAGATGGGAACACACAAAGGTATGGTGGATGTGCCACCTGAAACCCACCCAAGAGCACTCGCAATTTATGCCCAACATGACATATGGGCATCTCCCCTCACAAAACCACTACTGCATGCTCTATTCGTGCACCCTATCTAGCTGCCATTGTCTCTATCTCTCCTCTTCCTATTCCCTTTCCCCACATGTAATTTCCTCCTGTTGCAGCTCCTCCCAAACCTAGACGCAGAGCTCATCCACCAACCAGGCATGGGATCCCTCCTTGAGCAAGGCCTATTGCCTAGGCAACTCCTGCTCCTACTCACGAAAGTAGGCCTCCAAGTTAGCCTATGCCTGCTAGAGGGTTTCCTCCCATCGGGTTGCCAAGCCCGCCACTCCTCGACCTGAGCCACCACTGCCGTCGCCTCCACAACTTAGTCGAGCTCCGCGATGAGCAGCACATCCCAACTAGACTCTATAAGCGGAAACGCATTTGTCATGGCCATTGGGCCCAAGGTGGCCAACCCTCGCCAGCTCGCCCGCTTTCATGTGTAAACCATCGCAGGCATTGAAACAATCCTCGACTGGGAAGAGCCAAGAGAACCTGCCACCAGCAGCACCTCTGTCGTGCCCTACCAAAGGGCTAAAATAAGCCTAGAATGGGGACACCTCTTCCACTATCGCAAGGCAACAAAGAAAAAGTGGGGCAGGTTGAATTTGAGCCCAAATTTCAAGCATTTCAATAATGCAAAGTGTGTACCCTGAAGCTTGGAGCAATTGCCAAACTGGACAAAGAAATAGTCGACTAGCTCAACAACTTGACCCCAAACTGGCAGCAAAGCAGACTTAGGCACCTGCTAACTTTGCATGTGTGTCACTAGCCCATCAAATAATAGGTCAGCATCTTGTAACCCTTGGGCCATGGGAAGAATAATTTCACCATCTACCTAGGCCCCCAAATACTTAGTGATCACCATCTCTGTCAGCGTGATTTCCATGCACCAAAATTTCATCTAGTCATCCAGCCAATTTGTGAAGAAGGCGTCATCAAAAGGCATCATCAAGAAGGGCAAGGTCACCTTGCAACCATGGGAGGAGAGTATCCCATCCACAGCACATGACCTACCCCTAGAGCTCAATGTGTGTGTAGAACACCATGCAGTCTAGTTCGTAGGTCGACGTGACCCCCATTGCGATCACAATTTCTACCCACACTTTTTCGGTTCGGGAAACCACCTACATAGGGATGGACACACATTGTTGTCGTAAGATTTTGTGATTTTAGATTTTCCATACCTCCCATAAAAGCAATGTGGGCTTGGAGTCTTTCAAGAGCAATGAAGAGGTGAGCCATCTTGTCATGCGCCACATGTCCTGCATGTAAGGGTATTTGAAAGCAAAGTGCAGCACGATCTCAGGCCCATTGTAGCAGAGAGGGTAGGTGGTGTCAATGTTGAGGTTGTGCAACATTAAAGTTGCCCGAATTGGCAAGGCATTGCTCTTGAGGAGCCAAAGAAAAACCTTTATTTTTTCTAGCAGTCTCCCCTGCCAAACCTACCTCCAACCATGTACCAACAGGTACATTGATTTAATGAGCTGGCCTAGTGTCAACTCCATCCACCCCTGCACCTGCATGCGTTGTGCATGGGCACAAACTATCTACTAAGGTCTCAAGTCGCACACCTAAATCCGTCACCTAGCATATTTTTCTCTCATGATGCAAACCCATTGTGCCATCCTCGCACCCTAGTGGATGAACTACAATAGCAACCATTGCTATCTAATTGTTAGCTCATCCTTGAATCAGGAAATGTCTAGACCCCCCGCTTCCCAAGGACACACTATATGGTCCCATCCAACTAGGTGTAATTTGCTCCCCCCTCTACCACCCAACCACACAAAATTTCAAGTGAGATGATTAACGACTTGGATTATGGCCTGTGGGGGGGTTGCAACAGTAGCCACAAAGCACGCCATATCTTTGAGCACCCCAAATGCCAGCACCAACTACCCTTTCCAAGTGAGAAATCAATGAGCCTAATGTTCCACCCCACTCAATTGTTTTTCAAACCCCCCCACCCTAAGTTGCACAGTGACCCCAAGCAAAGAGTGGGATACCAAGATAGGAGTCCTGAGCCATCCTAGGAGGGAACCCTAGCACCTGCGTGACCCAACACTTAACCCATGCATCCACATGGAGGAAGTATGTAGATGACTTCTTCTAATTCACCACAAAGTTAAGCTCTGCCACCATTAATGCAAGCACCTAATTAATACATTACACCTATGGGAGCCTAGCCCAACTGAGAAGCATTGTGTCATCGACATAACATTTGACACTCAACACTTGCAACCATCAGTGCCCCCCCACCCCTGCTGCCTTGCAATAGTACTTCAGTAAGTCCATGGAAATGATAAAAAGCAATTACGAAAGAGGGTCCCCCTGCCGTAGACCCCTTCCAAGGGATAAGATATCCCAAAGATGATCACCCATGTCAAAGGAAAATGTAGCTAATGCCTGTAGGTGGACACATAATCATACGAATTCCAAGTCAAACCCTTTCTACACCATGATGGTGGCGAGTGCCTCCCAACTAACTATGTTGTAGGCCTTCATGATGTCTAATTTGAGACACAATCTAGGGAATTTCGAAAGATGCAAAGAGTGGAGGATCTCCTGCATGAGGAGCACCTAGTCCTGCAAGACCTATCCTTGAACAAACCCCATCTGATGATCCCCGACAAGTTTTGGCATGATGGGGACCAACCTCCAAACAAGCATCTTGGAGAAAATTTAGACCAACATGTTGCAAACCCCAATGGGTTGAAAATGAGTTGGAAATGAGGCATCAGCCCACTTTGGGATACAAACAATCCTTGAGTAGTTGATCTCATGATAAACCTATCATCTGGCTAGTATTAGGTTGAAAGCATCAAGTACATTGGGCTCCACAATATTGAAAAATTTCTTAAAGAACTTGATGTTCTAGCCATCAGGCCTAGGCACCTTACCTTCTAACATAGAGCAAATAGTCTCCTTCAACTCCTACCAAGTAACCAAAAATTGTCTCCTTCCTCCAACACCCACGAGACTCACATTGAGAACAGCAAGGGCCACTTTGCCCAAACCACCCCCCTAATACACCACCAACTCACAAGTGACATCTTCTGGATCATCCACCAGAACCGCATTGTCTTTCAACATCACCTACCACTAGTCCAACGTACAAGATTTGGCCGTAGCAAAAAAGCATTTCATTTGTCTGTCACCCTCCTTGAACCACTTGACCCGCAATCGCTAGTTCCAATATGTTTCCTCCTCCAAGTCAAGTGCTTGCAACTACATCAAAATGTTCATTTCCTCATCCTACAGATCCTCTCCAAACTCTTGCCAACTCTGAATTTGGGCCAACCTAGACTTGAGGTCTATACGGCCCACACAGAACAAAAATTTATCTTGCATTGCCATGGACCTAATAGCCCACTTCAGGTGTAGGAGGCCCTCTAGAAGAAAATTCCTAGGGTCTCCTTGGCCAAATTAGTAATCTACCCAGATGTCTTTAACCAAGGGACACAGCCATGGCTTGAGCAACTAGGATGCTTCAAAACAAAATAATCAAGAAACCCATCTCTATGGGGGCCCAAGGCAACAAATGAGCAACTGATGATCCAAGGTGATCCACTCCTACCTTGTGACTTGCACATCCAACTGTAGAACCAACTCTGAGCTAATCCAAATCTAATCGATTCTAGACAAGACCCGATCAACTCCCCTATGCCTATTGCTCCACATAAATTAACAATTTTCAATCTCCAAGTCAACCAACAAGCGTGGCATCAAGAAGTGTTGAAACTCTTGGGCCCTTGAGGGGCACGCATAGCCTGTGCCCAACTTTTCCTAAGAGTGCATCCACTAGTTGAAATCCCCAACAATTAGCCATGACCCCTTGATCCAAGACCAATGCCACCAACCTTTCCAACTCCAACAAACGTAGCTTCCAAGCATAGGCCCCATAGAAGTTCATCAACCAAAGGCCCAGGGAGGGAATGTGAACGGTAATACCCCATGGCGATGAATCAATTAACAGAATCTCAAGGCATGCTAGGATGCCCAAGCCCCCTGCATGCCCCACCCATCCCATTGCAGGTGGAAGGCCTCTGATGTCTGCAATTTGGTTTCCTACAAGCAAACAATATCGTAGTTCTCATTTCACATAATTTGTCGTAGGGTATATATTTTATAGGGCATACCCTATCCCCTACAGTTCCACAAAAGGAGCTTCATGCATGACCAATAGAGCATCATTGGTAGACCTCCCGCAAGGTTTGTTGTAAACCGAAATCAATACTCCTCTTCGTCTGCTTATCTTGCGACAAAAGCTTGGAAGGGTGACTCGGCCGACCCCCTACCAATGACACCAGAAAGCTACCAAAATATTCTAATGGTGGATAGGCCTCCTTGGACCTCTATGGCTTAGAGCTCCCCATAACAACATTAACCCAATCACCTAGCAGAGGAAGCTCGATCCTCGGCATAGTCAACATGACTGAGGGTAGGGTAGTAGGAGGTGGGCTACATGCCCCCTCTAGCCACGGCAGGGGGCCATGAGGGGCAAAGAGTGACACTTGCACCTATCCCCTTCACCTCACAACCACCTAGGCCTTGCCCCATAGCCCCATCCCTACCCCATGCACCACATCTTTAGCCTATCATGCCCCCACACCCCGAAACCTACAGTCAATCTCATGGTGGCCATTTTTCCTGGAAAGGGAACACCCCCAAGCCAACAACACTTTCTCCACCAGTTGCTTGGTCTCCAAATTTTCAAATTTCAACTGAAGCTATTCCTTGCCTCTAGTGAGCTCAAGCATAATCTCCTTAACCAAGACCTTTGGGGACAAGGTCCGCCACATGCAGAATCGGGCAAAGCCCATCTACTCCATCGCTTGTGTCACCGTGTCGAAGGTGATAAACTCCCCAAAAAACCCCGCAATATGCCTAAGAAAGTCGAAGCTCCACATCTCCCATGGGATCCCAAAGATGCGCACCCAAATTTGGCATACATGCGAACAAGTCTACCTCTCAATGCACCCCTGGCCACTAGTGCATAAGCACCAGCCCTTTGGCACCATAAAACCATGGCCCACCTTGGAGGACCGTATCTTGCTCCTCCACCCTCTTGAAAATGAACAGCTATAGGTCATCCAACAGACTCTGCACTTCCACCACTCCCATCCCCCAAACGTCCTTCATCCACCTTCGGACAAGGTCCATCTTAGGTTGGGCTCCAAAGGACACGAAACGCCCTATCATGCTACGTTCCATAGTCCAAACCCCCTCCATCGAAGGGCTAGTAACACACAATCACATTATGCTATCCAAATGTGAACACTCCTCAACATCCCCATCCACAAAACCTAATCCCCCCATTGCACACCCCTCCGGGCCAGTCCCCTGTGCCTCGTTCAGTGAAGTCTCCCGTACTACACCCCTCATACCATTTGCAACATTCCTATTCCCACCCATCCTAACCCCTCTCACCTAGCAGAGCAAAGACCTTAGTTTCCTTGTTAATAAAGAGTTCATTTGTACTATTACATCTACCTGGATGTTGTATCATCATTTTCACTTGGCTTTATAAACTGAATATCAAAAATGGAATTAAAACTTGGAAAATATACACCATCTTAATGAAAGAAAAGACAAAAATTTGGTTCCTCACCAGCAATTATCAGCATGCAGATCTCTGCAACCCAAGGAACCAACTCTTTTCAGTTTACTATAACATCGAGAAAATGCATCAAGCCTCATTTGCCTGCAACATTGCAACTGATAGTAACTATAATTCAGTGAGCATACAGTCCTTAAAATAGAGAAGAAATTGATAGTAATGACTATTTCTTCAATCTATTTCATGCCATAAATGTTATTGTAGTAGAGAGGGAATGCCTGTTATAAAACCACACAATTAGATTTTAGACAAGAGGGTAAATGATTTTTAGGTATATCAAGCTAGGTTCATAGGCAATAAGTGCTTTTGAATCGATTTTCAAAAGAAATAAATAATGTAAGAGATGCATATTAAAAAAGCTTAGAGCACTTCAAACACCTTGTTTATGCAAACTACCTATTGTCTTGGTATTCCCCTGATGGAAAATTATAATTATACAGAAATTACTTCTTCCTGACAATCTATTATTCACCTGTGCTCTGTATGAGAGTAGATTTGAAATCTTATGCTATAAATATGAAAGCAATATACTCAATGGAATGTAAACAACTATCTATTTATATTATAAATGAATTAACAAATTACAAGTCATTCCAATTTGAATATAGAATATGAGTACCTTACAGTTTAAGAACGAAATCATGACTCACAATGACATATTTCTAGTAATGATTAAGAGTTAAATAATGTAAGGGTGACTTCAAATGAAGACCTCCTGTGCTTTAGAGGTAACAAGTTGATGTTTAACATTTGGTAATTTCTACCAATGTACTACAATGTTGGTTGAATGTCTTGAGGGTATATGGTAAGTTCTACCAAAATATTATGGTGGCTACATATCCTCGGCGTATATAGCCTCCTTTCAGTTCCAACAACCCCCACTTAAAACAAAGACATCATGCACTTAGATCAGTCTAAACAAGACAGAATTAACTTTACTAAAAATTCACATTGAGGTGTTCTTCTATTAGGTGGTAACAACTAGGTGTGAGCCAAGCCATAGCCACTTTAGAAGAGGTTAAACTTCCACTCATCTACCCACTATCCTACGACCCCACTTGGTGGGACAAGCATTGGGCCTAAATATGATGTAAAAGTTTAAAAATTACATCAAGAGAATCTAAACCTTAAAGTGAATTATTTTACTATGCCCACATGGAAACCATGAGCCCCTATGAATTTACTAGACAAATTTCAATTTTAGCGCCTAGTGTTAAATAGTTCCTACATATCTCAATATAACCAATATGGATTAACCCTACAATCAGTACAATACAAGTCACAAGTCTTTACAACAAGCCAAATCTTATTGATTGGATTTGTAATTTGCATTTTAAAAGGTTGGGTAAAATTGTATTAATGAAAAATGTATGTACAACTAAGACCTTAAACCAAAAAAACTAAAGGAGGTAGCTCTTCAAGGGGTAAAGAACCCCAACCCACCCAAATCCAATACCTCAGTAACCCAAAAAATTGATAGATGGATTACCCAAAGCAAGAAGCCCACACACCCAAGCACCCCAACCCAAAAAAACTACACAAAACCTAACAACAACACCAACCAAGAGAGCATCAGAGCCCATCCAACAAACAGTACACCACCCAAACCCAAAACGCCTCAAGCATGGTGGGGTAGGCTAGCACAACAATAGGTGGAAAGCACTCTAGCAAGCACCCGGTCGAGGATATCATGTTGCTGCCTAGTCACCACAAAATCCATAGCCTCCTAGAATGAGAAAACCCCTCCTCCATCCACCATCTCACAGCCTCAGACTTATATTTTCATTATACAATTGGTGGTTTTCTTTTCAATTATTTTAGTTTTTCCACAATTTGTGGAGTTAAAACAAGACCAATTCAATAGAAACTAAAGCTTAGTTGTTTGATAAAGTCTATGTGTAGACCCTAAGGATCCATAGGGTCATAATATAAGCCACTAGAATTGAACTTGTCATATGGAAGATGCAACAAATAATAATCAATATCACAAACTTGCATACAACACTACTGAAATTTTCAAATCCCTCTAGTTTAAGAATCAATTTAAATTCAAGTTGTGTGTTCAATTTTGGAGTTCATCAAAAACTTTTGTAGAATTTATTGGGATGTTAAGTAGACTCATTACTTGCTATCTATTTGGGGCTTCCTATCTTTGTAAGTACCGACTTTTTTAGAGGATTTATAATAGGGTTACTAGGTGTACGGCTAAATTGTTATCGCATGTTGGTCAACTATGATTGGTGAGATCTCTTCAAACTTTGCCTTTTTATTACCTTTATTGCTATTGTCTTAAAAGAATAACCTCTAAAATAGGGAAAAAATAAAGAACTTATTTGTGGTCTAACCATTTAAAGAAAGCACTTCATGGTTTAAATTGGAATATAATATACAAACTATGGTCTTGTAAAGGATGGAATGTTAGGCATATACAAGGCATTAATTATGGTTTTTTCAGGAAGATTTCTTGGCAACTTTTTGTCTCAAATAGATAGTAGAATTGGGTGATAAAAACAAAGTACTTGTATGGTAGTTTTCACATTGTTAATGCTCCTAATATTACTAATCATTCCCCAATTTGGAAAGGGCACCAATATATAAGATATTGATTTCCTCAACATGTTTCTTTGCACAATTAGCAATTGAATTGATGTGGTACATCAAAATACTCCATAAATAATGCTTATACCACTTTACACCCCATGAAAACATAGCAAGATCTAGTGAACATCAATAATCCCATTTTCACTTCTTGCATTCATCTCTCCACTAGTAAGATACTTTCTCAAACATTACCAACTAGTCAATATCTTGCACAAATAAACATTATGGAGGATCTAAGTTGAGTCTTGTGTTCTTCAATAACATAAAGTGCTATTCATCCTTTATAAATTGTCAATTTATTCAAGAAATTTGGAATGAGTTTAGATAGTGCTCATAGGTCACCACCTGCAGCTAATTCTATTAATGATTTTTTTATTGGCTTGGCAACAACATTATTATACAAGAGAGTAAAGAAGGTGTGGAGAACACTCCCACAGTTTATTTGGTTTCTGGTATGGTAGGAACGAAAGTTTAGATTTTTTCAACTAAGATCATAGAGCTCAACATCAGTGGCCTTGCTACTTTGGCTCTTTGGAGGAATTCTGCAACATTTCCAATGAATTATAGCTAGAACAATGCTATGTAGTTATATTTGTACAAGAGGAATGTGGATGGTAGTTTATATGTTGTTTTGTTTATTCTTCTACAAATGGAATTATCTTTTTGGTGACCCAAACCCTATAGATGTGGGGATGTCCATTTGTTTAGAAAAACAAACAAACAATAATCATGACTATATACATCAATATGATTTCAAAAATAGCAAATCTAAATTGAGTACATTGTAATTCCACTCATTCGTTGTCCAATCAACTATGAGTTTACATTATGATGGAGGAACCATTATACTAACGCCTTAGAGATATCAACACTATACAAAGTGGGGGAAATTAATGGGGGGATAGATGAAAATAAAGATTAAGAAGTAGTTAACATATTCTTAAACTTTTAACTCAGATTGACAACTCCACTTTTCACAAAGCATGGCCTTGGTTTGACAATAATGAAAAAAGGGAACTCATAAGTACATGAGGATAATGAGGATGAATGATGCCTATAAACAAAACAATAACAAATCAAAGAATAGAAGTTAACATATTGTAGAGGATAATATCGAAATTAATGAATGATATCAGGAAAACATCAAACCATGATATAGCATATTAGTTTTAATTTTATATTTAATGGATATAATCATATTAAAAAAATGTTTTATTTTCCAATATTATTTATATTTCATGCATAACTCATTACTACCACTATTTTTCTTTACTTAGTTTGGCCTGCAGTAACATGATTAACCTAGAACTTATTAAAATTTCAATTACGAAAATTTTCCTGCTTAGTGTTCAGACTAAGATGATGTAATACATATCTTAAGGTAATTTACAGCAGAAAAGAAATCATAAACATGCAATGAACCATACATGTCATATCTCATGCATCATTAAAAATGTATTTAGAGGGGAATATATAAATTGAATACAAGAGAATTTACCAAAGAAAGTATACCAAGTCAATGCATAATTTAGATGATCAGGTGGCATGATAGAGTACTGAATGAAAGCTTTCACATCTTTTGGAACAGAATATGGGTTTCTTGCACCATGCTCTATTCCAATTTCTTTAATATATAATGTATTCTTACATACTTCAGCTTCCTGGGCCATGGCACCTATGCCAACATAAGTATAGTGAGATTTTCACTTCCATATATTACTCCAACAACTTCTCTAGTTTCAAAAGTGGAATCAGTTTCATAAAAAGATATCACCAAAAATATTAAATTAACCTAGAAATGGCCACTACAGAATGTTTTTGAGAAGCCAATAATTAATTTATATAGCTAGATGCTCTTTATCAATTAATGCATTTAGCTTTTATACCTAGACGCTATCTTCATATAAGATATTAAATGTAAGAATGAATGCATAAGAGTATTAACGATAGCAAATTGTTAAATATTATAACCTTTGAAATGGCAAGTTTCTTTGACCAAAATTTCCATACATAACTATTTTCTGGTTTTGCATTTTTCAAAGTTAGCATCTGCTGATATAAAGTCTTCTTAGATGAACTATCCAAATATTTATCACACCAACAACGTGGAACCCATCCATGATAAACTAACACTTGAAGATGCACATTAGCAAAGAACTGCTTTATAATTAGATGAAGAAAGTAAATTTATCAGGAAATTTCCTTCCAATAATTTGAAAGGAATATATAACAATATGCTATGGTTAATCTACTTGCTTTTATAGTAGTCCACAAATTCAAAGTAAACATCATACAAATGATGAACTTAAGATTTAAAAAACATTTTAAAAACTCAATTTCCTTGAAAAATATAATCATATATGGGCCTTTTCTTTAAAGGTTGTGTAGCAACCGCAAAAATAATTCTTTAGTTTATTGTATTCAATGCATGGGTCATGGGCTGGTTTTAAATTGATCGTAGCTTCAATAACAATGGTTTTGCTTATGGTAGCAAGGTTCTAGTTTGGTGCATGCATTTTTGCAAATTACATCATAACTTACGACCAGAATTTTTTTAGGAAATCAAGAATCAAAATATATTTCTACCTTTAATACATCATTGGTTATCTCGGGTCAAAATATTCTGATTTGTTAGCAAAACTACAGTAAGAAAAAGTGGTAATATGTTTTCAAAGGAAAGTGAAAGTTTAAGTCCTAAATATTTAAAAGTAGACCATAATATGCTTAAAAAAAGCACATTGATAAAGAAACAAGGTGTGATGAACAATACTAGGAATAACAGGGCCACACTACTAGGTACAGTAAAAGATATGCCAACCCTATAGATTAGCAAAAACATGTGAAAAGTAAAGATGATACTATGTCTTTTATACCCAACAAAACTAGTAGGATGTAGGAAAAATTCCATGCTATAGTTCTATATAGTAAATACACATAATGATATTACAAACTGCTATTCAATAAGAGAACTTCCTGAACAGTGTGGCATGCTGGGGAGATGTTCTCTAACTAAACTTAGTAATAAGGACATACCAAGCAAGAAAGATTTGTGTGACTAAGATTTGTGGATCCACAATGTTCCTACAACTTCTTTGTACTTTGTACTTTGAGTAGAGAATTTATTGTTTACACAGTTTTAAGTTTTAACTAACAAATACTTTTTTAATTTAATCATGTTGCTAAAAATTCAGGGAAATATCTTTGCAACATAAATAAAGGCATGCGAAAAGTGTATGAATTTAACTGTGTAATATGAAACAATTGAGAAATAACATTCATGTTAAACAACTTACAAACAACCATAATGCTACACAAGAGAATTAGGCCTTCCCATGTTGTTTTAAATTTAAACTACAGCAGCTTATGGATTTTCATATAATTGAGATAGTAGCACAAATTGGAAGTGCATGAGAAGACCTAGGTTTGTAGAAAGTGTGAAAGAACTTTAAGGAGTTGAACATGAAAGCCTTGAGAGACCACATGTGCCTATGGGTTCTCACCACTACTCCCCTAGACAGATGGAAAATGAAGAGCAAGAACCTTTTTCTTTCATTTTCATAACTCATTGCATACATTGGTTTTGATCGTCTATCAAATATGAAGTCTATTTTGTTAATCTCTGAGATCATGGATTGTATAGGTATCCACTCCACCAAGCACTTATTGACCAGTGGCACAAGGATCATTGATCGAAAACTTCATAGGATATTTGCAAATGCAACTTATAGAGTTTAATCATTAATCAGTAACAACCAATGCATTCACAGGGTTGTTAAATTGTTTGTTATAGTTTTACTGTAAAGGTAATTATAACTTTAATGACTATAGATAGGAAATAGCAATAAGAAGTCATAGTCATTAGTGTTCAAAGCTTGACATTTATTTTAAAAAGTTGAATTATTGATAACTCAATGGTAAAATTTTTTTCCTTATGCTACAAGCCCAAGGGTAGCTTTTTTTTTCTTCTGAAAAGACTTTGGGCTTAAATAAAATAAAATAGAATATGTACAATCATAGTAACATCAAAAAGAGGGGAGAGAGCATCTCCCCTTCCCCTCAAAACTAGGAGGGGGAACAACCTCCCCCACCTCATCCACCAGAATCCCCTCCGAGGACTCACGAAAACAACAAAAAACCAAGAAAACTACCGTAAATCAACAAAATCACAAAGTCAAACCCCCTCAAAGGAAGTTGCACCTAATCCAGACAACACAAAACTCCACAATAGACCACCTAAAGACGCAAGGGAAGCATCAACCACTAGTAGTAGGTCCTCTCTTGGCCATGAAGTCATCCAACACTGCCCAATAATTCTCAGTCTCCACAAAGGCCATGGCCTCCTGAAATTCTTTGAAGTCTCTTTCTTCTAAGCGTGCTCCTTAGCACTCCCCTTCGTAGTAAGGTGAAGCTTTTGGCTCTTGTGGCAGATATGTTGCAAAAGTGCAACCAACGACACGGTATGCCTAATGTTCAAAATCTCATAAGGGCACTTCCCTTCCTCTAGCCACTTGCGTGTGTGATTCTCATGCACTTGATCTAGGCGGGCTTGGATCTCCACTCCTCTCGCTCCTTTTCCTTGCACCTCCCTTTCAAGCTCCTCCTAGAGCCTGGCTTCCTCTTGAAGCTCTTCCTAGATTTGTTGTCATAGCTTCTCTTTTAGTTGCAGCCTAGCAATGTTCGTGAAATCCCAATGCATCTGGTCTATCCTTGCTACTTCCCTCAACGTCTTGAGTTCCTGCTGGAACTCCTCCTCCCTGCATCTCAATCCTTCTAGCTCCCGTTGGAGCTCCTCCTCCTATCACCGTAATCTCTCCCCCCAGACCATCCACTCCTCCTCCAAAGCATGCTCCACCTCACCCATATTTGCCCATAGACCTGTCATTTCTAACTGCCCCCCTTACCCCCTTCCTTTGACCTCCCCTACACCGGCGAAGTTCCATCCCCTCCCTGGGGTCCTTCCAGTCTCCCCAGGGGTC
>MNCI01000009.1:0-11200 GCA_015680685.1 Gnetum montanum
TATGTGCTTTGGTGCAAAGTTTGTGGTTAAAACATTGGTATTGTAAAAATCGCGCGTCACTGTGGAGGTTTTATCCGGTTTCAGGCAATGGTCTTTCTCCTTCTTTTTTGCCAAGAAACTGCACCGATTCAAACTGTCCCCGTGCTAGAAGGCCCTGCAAAATCGTAACCGACGATCACCGCGGGAAGGCCTTGCAACTGCAAATCCGGCTCCGCCGTGCCCTGCAACTGCAATCCAAATTCACCGTTGCTTGCTAGAGAAGAAAGGGGTTTTCTTTTGAAAGATAACGCGCCAAAAATAGAGGGTTTAAACTGCCCGAAATGTTTCTGTTTTGCCCCCAAAACTGATTTAGGGCTTCCTGCGTTTTTGTTTGAAAATTCATCCTTGAATCTTTACCGTCATTGCCACTGATTGTAGAACCAAGGGCCAACGTTTTATGGGTCTGTAGACTGCTTAAATTACCTGTAAAAACCTTCAGAATTGCCGCAGCCTCAACACCAAAATCGCAACAACATATCCTGCGTTTTTTCTGGTTCATTTCCCTGCGTTTTTTTGTTTGCCGATGCTCCACAGCCTGCAATACACATCGGTTCCTTGCGTATGAAGGTTTCAAGATTTGCTGTTTATTTTTTGAATTAATACCCTGCAACGCTGTCCCCTTTTCCTTTGCTTTCTTCTCCCGCAGGTGGATGGAGATTGACTTACCTTCTCTTTTTCCGTAACTTTAAACCAATGAAGGCATTGCTGGTTTTGCTAATTTTTGATTTTGTCTTGTAAGGGTATATCCGGATTTTGAACAACCGAAATTTGCAACTCGTAATTCTCACAAATCACATACTTTCTTCCTTGCCATAATACTAATTTCGAATTTTGTAGGGGACAAATTTGGTACCTTTATCTCAACACCCAACCTTCAACATTAAAGCTGAAATGCTCATGTGCCTTCACAACCATAGATTCTTTTTCCATTAAAATATTTCAACTGTTCCATGAAGTGGCCAAATGTGCCAACAACGTATAACTTGGTGTATAGCATATTGGTGTACGTTTGGGGAAATCCTTGCCTGATCCGCGTGTAGACCACTCAAGGTACTCTACCTTCGTTAACTCTAGCTTACCCTCAAGCGAAGGTAGGGTCTTCTGTGCATGTCCAGAGATCTCCTGGTTTTTGTTTCCTTCCAGCTGGAGACCGATGATTTCGGATGGTACAGTTAGGAAATAATCATGTAATTAGAGCCTACGTCTAATTCACTTCCATGAATGCTTGGCCTTAATACTCTTGTTTCTTTTGATTTTTCATGTTCACTATTTGCATTATATCCACTATTTGCATCATGACCATTGTTTGCATCAATTAAACTATTTCCATGGCCTGAAATGGCCTTAAACTATTGCAGAGCCCGAAATGGCCTTAAACTATCACCATGGCCTGCTAAGGCCTAACACTAGCAACTGACATTCATAAATTACATTCCATGGCCCAAAATGGCCTTAAACTAGCAAGGGCCCAAAATGGCCTTAAATTATCGCAATGACCCGAAATGGCCTTAAACTAAAACAAGGGGCCCACATGGGGCCCAAGCACATTAATAAACATTAACCAAAAGAAATGAAATAATTTTTTCACTTTTTAATCTTCATTAAATTTGAGTCCATACATTAAGACTTCCAAAAAATAAAATAGAAAAACAAAAATAAATTTTTTTTCACCGTCACGCTACAAGTCTTTGCTAATATCTTCATCTCTTACTCCACTAGGTCTCGCACCTCCATTTAGATCCTGCATAAAACAAAAAGAATAATGAATTGAATTACAATAAGGCTTTCATGAAATAGACTATGATATAATAAAGAGTAGCTAACCTGAGATGTGCCCGCATCCATCTCAGGGGTATCTTGTCCATGCTAGCTACTAGAGGCCATAGAATCTCCTCATTTAAGTTGTCCCAATCTTCTTCCCAGAGATCAATGCTCGCTGAAACTCTCCCCTTCTCCATAGCCATCCATCTAGGTGGCCCTAGAGAAAAGGTGGCAGTAGTGGTCTCCCTGGAAGGTAAGGTCATCTTTCTTTTGAGAGACTCACTAACCACTACCTATTGCATAAATTTTTCATAGGCCTCAGTAGCACCAATAACATCAAGAAATAGTTTATGGGTATGCAATTCAATGGAAGCATCTCGATATTTCTGATGATAGGTAGCACGTTCCACCTTGTACATGTGGTTATGATTTTTTTGTGCTTGCCCCTATTTGTATACCTTGGTGCTGTAGTCTTTCTAGTCTTGGTTTTTCTGGGCCAGTAACTCCATCTACAAGTGTTTCTCAATTATTTCCCAGGTGGCCTCA
Source organism: Gnetum montanum (assembly GCA_015680685.1). Classification (NCBI taxonomy): domain Eukaryota; kingdom Viridiplantae; phylum Streptophyta; class Gnetopsida; order Gnetales; family Gnetaceae; genus Gnetum; species Gnetum montanum. Next base: position 2,347 of record MNCI01000009.1, read on the forward strand.
TTTTTACCCTGCATAGTTGACCAATATCTTGCGTAATCAACCATAGCCGTGCACCAACTACCGTTGGAAGTGTCATGGGCCAATAAGAATTCATTTCTTGACTGTAGATCTTCCAACTCGACTGCTTGGCTAGCTTTCTCCTTCTCTAGCTTCTAGACCTACTTCTAGAGGTCTTCACTGATGTGCCTACACTCCCATAATGATCGTGTCGAGTATAGCGCACATTTTCTTATTTCCTTGTATACATCATGAGGCACCTTGGTCACCTCTGGTGGGAGTTTAGGCATAGTGTCAAATTTGACTACCTACCTAGGGTCCCACTTAAGCTGGCAATCATGAGAAGATGACAAAATAACAAACAAAATAATGTAAAAGATAGGTGCTAAACCACTAAACACACCTATTTTTGGGTCAATCTACCTTAAGCAGTCAATCATGTCATCAACCATCCCCTCCATAAAGGCAAATTTGTTTGGGATCTTTATCCATGGTTGGAGGTGGATTGAAGAAGAAGAATTAGGAACCTTAATAGTGGTGTCTGCTATGAAACAAAACATGTAATAATGGTGAAGAGGAGGAAAGAAAAAACTAAGAAGGAATATAACTGATTGTGCAAAGATCCTACCCAGCAAATCCTCAGGGGTGAGAGCGAGCGGATCATCCATCGGCACACTGTTAACAAAATGGTCAAATGCATTGGCACAAAATTGTAGCCCTTTCNCATTATGAACCCATGTGCAGAAGTGGTTAGCCTTTTCTGAAAAAGAATCAACTAAGGAGAGCATTTCTGTAGTTGGGACACTTGGAATTATTGCTAAAAATAAATCCATGAGCCTAGCCTCCTAAACATTGTGAACAAGGATGATTGGGACCCCANTAGCCTCCTAAACATTGTGAACAAGGATGATTGGGACCCCANAACCGTCATATGCTCCTAAAGTGCTGGGGCACACTCTATGAAGGGATCATTAGAAACAGGGGCCTTTTGTCTATGACAAGGGCCTTCTCCTCTCTAGTTGGGACCTCCTCCTCTGCAGTCGGGGTCTCTTCCTCTTCTATAGCAGGGGCCCCTACCTTACAGGCCAAAACTTCTTCTTCTTCATTGATTAAACACATCTAAAGTAAGAAGGTTGGTCTAACACAAAGGGGGAGGGGTAACTAATGAAAAAATTAAACATACTTACCAACAAATGCAAGTTGCACCTTATGAACCTTGATTCAAAACTTTCTACCCCTTTCTTCACTGGTGCATGGAGCCTCTTCCCCAGGACAAGACTTCTTGCATTGTAACCTTGATTTCACTACCTCAATAATAAGATGCACCTCCCTTAGCACATTTCCTGTGTTAGTGGGAGGCATTTCCTGTTTTCAAGTGCATAAAAGGGTCATCCCACCCAGTCCTTCATCGTTATCGAAAGAGACTTCCTAATAGCTTCTGGGGGGTCTTGGGATCGAGTGGTGCGAAATACTTGGTAGATCCATAATTTGGATATTTGGGTGCGATCCTACAACACCCAGATGCCATTATCTTAGACCACTAAGAATTCCACAAACTGTCATAGGAAAACTATGAAGAAGGTGAAGTGTACATTGAAACGTGCATCAAACTTCTCATGAAGCTTAACCATTTCAGCACACAAGCCTTTGGAAAGGTAGTTGGCCCAATTATAGTGAGTCCCTTCTTCCATAACATCCCTCATGATCCAAGCCTAATCTACTCTAAGAATTTTCCCTTGAGAGAGTAGCTTGGGGAAGGCATGAGCCTAGAAGATAGGGTAAACCTTTTGGGCTACCTCTAGCCTAACCTTATGCATGTAAATCCCTTTTTGGTCTTTGCTCATCCATAGCCATTCTTCTATATCCCCTTGATGGTTTACATCCTTGCTAGTCTTATCCCCTATATGTAGACCATTGGAGGGAACACCGAAGAGATCTACAAAAAGGCTATCAGTAATCTCGAACACCACCTGCACATTATGAACCCATGTGCAGAAGTGGTTAGCCTTTTCTGAAAAAGAATCAACTAGGGAGAGCATTTCTGTAGTTGGGACACTTGGAATTATTGCTAAAAATAAATCCACGAGCCCAGCCTCCTAAACATTGTGAACAAGGATGGTTGGGACCCCATTACATAGCCAACGTTATATCTCATCCACCTCCCTATATTTAAAAAAGAGGCTAGTTTCATCATGTCTAGAGGTGATTATAGTAACTTCTTGGGATTCGCTTCCTACTGCAATAATAAATGAAAAAATTAACAAAAGGCAAAAAAAATCAATCACTTGAACACATGAAAGACAAGTGCATAATCTAACACACCAAGTGTGAATGACATGGGAAATGGTGGGATTTCCACTAGAATGTCTTCTACAGTAAGTGCTCGATGGGATGCCCATTTGCCATCCAGCCATCCAAGTTCTTGACATTTCACATAGAACTTAGCATACTTGGTTGGATACATTCTAAAATCAGCCCCTAGTTGTTCTATGATGGCGGTGCATGTGTTTGCAGCAGAAGAGAATTGGTGCAAGGATGTTTGGGCCAATGCCAATGTCCCCTTGTGATCGTGAAGACCATCCTTGTCAATTACAAACCTAGTAACATACAGAGTACAATAAGCATTTCAACTACGTAAGAAAAGAGGTACAACATGTCTAAAACATCTTCATAGGACTCACCTATTGACATAGTAGATAGTCCCAGGTGGATTTTGGAAGAAGATACCCATGTGATGGGCAACAAACAATGTGTTGTATTTATGATAGCACTTAAATTCAGGCATGGCCAAAATCCAAGATAAGCATATTAAACCTCTCAGGTGCCGATTTGAGCCTTCTACCCCTTCGCCTTCAATAGACCCATTAGCCATAAACTTCAAGATGCCTTAGGCAATAGCATTTCAACAAGAATAGCAACTGTCTTGACCAACAAGTGTGACCACACTATCACACTAAAGTGGGAAAGGAGGAACTCTAGGAACTCCTGTGTACCTTCCTAGAACCAGAACACTTGGTCTCTTACTTGTGCATGAGAAGGGGGGACATTGGCCATAGGGGCACTCAAGAAACATAGAACTCTAACCAACTCAAGCACGATCAGGATATGTTTCAACATGACCTTGCATAGCATAGCACAAAGCCTTAGTACAGTGTCCAAGTGATGGTTAATGAATAGCATAGTGTAATCCCTGATGTACAAATTTTTCCGAAGTATGAAATAGTATGTCCTTGGTATGATGAGATAAATCCAATTTTTCTCCAAGTATCGGTTCCATTTTCATGACTTATCCCATGTAGCGAAGCAATTGCATGCATCGTAGCAAACTGTTACGCGTAGCATAGCAAAGTTTTATGCATAGAGTAGCATAGTAGGTACACTCTGCATAGTGTAGTAGTTATGTTACGCATAGCGTAGCATAGTAGGTATGCCTTGCATAACATAGTGGCTATGTTATGTGTAGCGTAGCATAGCAAGTACACTTTGCACAAAGTAGCGGCTATGTTACGCATAGCATGGCTTGAAGATTACACCTTGCGTAGCATAGCAAGTATGACATGTAAAAAGCATAACAACGTAGCAGGTACAACACTGCAACAAGCGTAGTAGTTATGCCAGCATAGTAGTTATGGCAACATAGCAGCATAGCATGACAGGCGTCAAAAACGTAACACAACCCATTAGTCACGCTGAGACACAACACGAAAAGGAACATACAACGTTCCCATTGCCCTAGCCTTGTCCCATTACATGAAATGTAGAAAAATAAAATACAAAAAAAAACTCCCCTTACATACACTACGCTATGCTAAACATGTGCTACGCTGCCTAAAAACCTTGCAAACCAAAATTCCCTCCATGGGTGCTATGCTATGTTGAACGTATGCTACGCTACCCAAACCCTCGCAATGGTGCATTGCCCATTCCTAGCAATGGTGGCTAGGGTAGTGCCGCATGCCAGCCATAGCATAGTAATTTCCATGGTGGCTGCAGCTAGAGTGGTGAAAACAATAGTGTAGCAGCTAAAGTGATAGCCAAGGCAATAACAATAGTCACAGCATAGCAATAGTGACAACCATAGCAACCAAGACGCAGTGACGACAGTGAAAAATCCACTTGATAAATTGCACCATGAAGGAAAAGGTAGTGTAGTGACTTACTGGGTGGATGGGACCTCCTATCGTTCCTCAATGCACACCCTGGGGAGACGTCGTAGGGTATGATCCCCTTCGTCTACATTGGCAAGACCCTAATGCCTGCATTCACTCCTATGTGTCATCATCCTATTAACAAACTTAGGTGTATCAACTGCTATGCTACGACTGCTATGCTATCTCTCAACTCAACTACGCTATGCTTTGGGTGTTAGCTTTGATAGTGAAAGTGACAAGATTACCATGGGTAATCCCCTATTTATAGCCTACACAGTTGAAACACCTATCATTTTCTAGGGTGTTCCATGTCCTGCATGTAACGAGGGACGTCCCGTGCCCCACACATGACACAAAATGCACTTATCTACTACAATGTAGCATGGGACATTCCTATCCTCTATAGTGTAGCATGGATCCACTACAACATAGCATGTAACTGCAACATAGCACATAGATGCACTAAAATTTTGACTTCATTTTTTTACAATGTGGCTTAGTTATAGTTTGCTACGACCTTAAACTGGCAACTTTGACTTACAATGTTGCATGGTTACGGTCTGCTACGACCTTAAACTACCAATTTTAGCATTCCCTTTACATTTTTAACCCAATCATGGTCCGATAAGACCTTAAACTAGTAATTTCAATGTACAATTTTGCATGGTTTTAGTTCACTAAGACCTTAAATTGGCTACTTTTTAAACATCACATAATTAATCTACATGCATTTCATTGCATGTTGCCGTATTAAGTAGGTATCACTTGACTTTGTTTGTTTGCTTGTTAAAATAAGTTGCTTGGAAAAATTGCTACCTATGATGATCTTCGTTCACCCTTAATTCTAACAAGGTCCCATGGTAGGTTTATGAGACACTTGAACATAGAGTTGGTAGGTGATGAACCATCTTCTTATGATACCAACATAGTATCCTTAGAAACATCCTTGGACTAGCCTGAACATTTGGTCCAAACTCTAGATTTAGATGTCAGTGATGTAACTAAGGGCCCTCTTGTCAAAATCCCCATGACTACATCCAAGGGAAACCAAGAACATTAAAAGTTAGCTCGTTACTAGAGTCACAAGTTAAACAAAGTATCTCTAGAGTTCTCAATGACAATGCCAAAGTGTTTGCATGGTCATACGAAGATATGCCAGGCTTAGACCCACACATCATACAACATAATATCATACTAGGCCTACATGTCAAGGTGTTCAAACAAAAAGCCCACAAGATCAAACTAGAGATCACCTTAGCTATGCATAATGAAATCACTAAACTTTACTAGGTTGGGTTCATCCAGGCAATGGATTATTTGGAATGGGTGTCAAACATCTTTTTTGTTTCTAAGAAAATTGTGGGAGCAACATACTAGCGGGTGATGACCTACATCTTTAGTGATTACCTTTTAGAGAAGCTAAATGATTACATGGACGATATAGCCATTAAATCTGAAAAAGCTACTAACCATGCAAATGACCTAAACTTGGTCCTTCAATGTTGTTGCAGGGATGAACTTCGCCTCAACCTCAAAAAATGAGTTTTCAAATTAAAAACTAGACACATTTTAGGCTTTTTAGTGTCGGAAACAAGGACACATGTAGACCTTGATAAAGTTAAAGCTATCGTTAACTTAGCATCACCTACAAACCTTAAGGAGTTATGTGGGCTACAGGGTAGGGTACAATTCATAAGAAGATTCATCGCAAGATTAACTAATAAGTTGCACCCAATGCAACACTTGCTTAAAAAGGGTGTTAAATTTGAATGGACCAACCAATGTCAAAAATATTTTGATAGCTTAAAGAAAGAGCTTGTCCATCTTCCCACTGTTTACCCTCCCCAAAGAGATAGCCATTTTACATTTACCTTGCCACCTTAGACACGTCTATCGCCACCTTGCTTTGCCAAAAGAGGAATGATGGCTCTAAAACCCCTATCTATTACCTGAGTCATGCCTTGATAGCTTATGAAGCCAAATACAATGCAGTAGAGAAAAATTATCTTGCTTTAGTATTTGCACTTAAGAAATGGATGCATTTCTTATTTCATAGCCAAGTAAACATTATTTGCAAAAATAACATACTTCGAGCTATTACAACCAACATATACGAAAGTAGTAGGATAACCTGATGGAAGGCCATAACCATGGAATTTGACCTACACTATGTAGCACAACCATCTGTAAAAGGTCAGGCAATAGCTATGCAACTTACAGCCTTGCCTACCAATGACCAGGTAGTGATAGAACCTAAGTTCCCAGATGAACATCTTAATAACATAAGCCTAGTACCAACAGACTTTGAAGCCATTCTCCACTTTGATGGGGCTTCAACTACTAAAAGTAGTAGTTCCACTGCTGTTCTCACATTCCCCTCTAAGGAGATCAAACCTTTCACATATCACTTCACATTTCTTTGCTCAAATAATGTGATGGAATACGAGGGTCTCCTTAGGGGCATCCTAGTAGCCTGGGTGTTGGGGATCCAAAGCTTAGCAATTCAAGGTGACTTGCAACTAGTTGTTAACCAAGTAATAAAGGTATACACTTGCAAAGCACAACATCTAAAACCTTACTATGATTTGGAAAAGTACTTGCTAAATTAGTTCACAACCCTAGACATCCAACATGTTCCCCACAATGAAAACACTATAGCAGATGCATTAGTCATGTTAGTGCTAAGTGTGCCATCACATATGTTTGCTACCTTGCTTGCTTCGATAGTGGAATGCACCAATCCCATCATTCATATGGTACATATCACATCTGTAACTGCAACACCTATTCAATAATGGTATGACAACATTAAAGCATACCTCCAACATGGTGAACCCCCATGCACCCTGACACCTGCTCAAAGGGATGCACTATGAAAGCGAGCACGGTAATATGTGCTTCGTCCCCACTAACTGGTACATATAGTTTGCTATGACTATAAACTAGCACAACTTGTCTGCTATGACATAAAATTGCCACAGAACGTTTGCTATGACATTAAACTGGGACAACATGTCTTTATGCCATGACATAAAATTGGCATCCACAGCATGGTCCGCTACGACCTGAAACTAGCCATCCCCCATCTACTATGATGTTAAACTAGCACATTGGTCTGCTTGGACCTTAAACTAGAACATTGGTCTACTGGGACCTTAAACTAGCACATTCGATGGTCTACCAAGACCTTAAACTGGGTTCACAGTGCAACGCCTCCTAGCTCACACATGTGACATTGTGAACAAGCGAGCATGCACATATTCAAGCTTCCTAGACAACATGGGCTAGGATGTTGCATTTCTAGAATGAAGTTCATGTTACCAAGAAAAACCCCTCTAGGACACATGTAGTGTCGTCATCCCTGACATCTTCCTAATCTTCCAAAGATGTCGTTTGACATCTTGCTGATCCTCCAGAGCTACCGCTACCACTGCCAATCATCTTGGTCGTAGCTCTCATTATCAGCACCTATTGCTGGAGTCCCAACACTATTGTGGCCTAGTCACAATGCTTCCATCCTCTAGCCCTCACCATCGTTAGAGTTCAAAAAAGCATTCAGTTGTCAGGTTTCTCACCTTTCATCTAGATTTCATGATGCTTGTGTTTGGTAGGGATTCCTAAGCACTTGCATCATCATTGCTTCTAGCCTCTTTAGTGCTCATTCCCGATAGGTCCGTTAAAGCTTTCTGACCTATTATTATCAAAGCTTGCGTTGGCCTTCCTACTCTAGATATTGTGTGTGTTAGACATAACACTTTCCACCTTGGCAGTATCCCAAGCAAATAGGACTTTTCCCTCACTTCATTTGATGGTTGTTTTTTCTATTTTCCTCTTTGTTGTGTTTTCAGGATAAAAGCCAGGATGGCATCATTCAGAGATGCTTTTCACCACAAGAGTGAGACACTACATTATTTTGAAGTACCTACTTTGATTAGCCTAGCTACCTTAGAGTGCATATCCTACTCTCCCTTTGGCCAACTTAATCTCCATTCCCTATACTTATAATTTCTTATATCTTCTTCATAAGCTTTTCTAATGCACATAAAGCCATCTCCCATGCCTAACCACTAGGCCCATGATGGACATAATGCAATGCATCCCATGGAAAGCCTCTATAGGTAGGTCAAAGCCCCACATGAATGTAACACAACTTATCTCAGGGAGGAAACACATATCCTATAGCAACAACAAGATTTATTTCCAATGAACATGGGTGTGCAACAAAAAAAAAGGCACACAAAGCACAAAACAAAAAAGCACAAAAAAGGAAGAAAAGTAGCCAAAACAAATGGCATGATAGTTGCTTTGCAATTGTTTTAGCTCTAGATCGACCATCTCTGAGCACTCCAGTGATAGGTCAAGATCCAAAGAGAAAGATACCCATGTGTATTAACTACCTCACAAGCATTCCGACGAGGGATCACACTATGGAAATGACTCTCATGATAACAGATCTTGCACCTTTCCTTTCCCTTAGCTTGATTTCCTCAAACCCATCCCCTTTCCCTATCATGCTCAGCTCTCCTAGCACTCCCAAGCATAGCAAAGGTTTATCTAAGTGGACACTAATGAATGGTATGGATGTCACATTCAGCATGGTCTTTTGTGTTCTTTGTTGACGTCTCTTGGGTAGATCCTCTAGACATCGACAAAGAAGGGTCAGTGAAACATCATCAATTTTGGACCATCATGATTCTCTTGGTGTA
>MNCI01000013.1:1680-24928 GCA_015680685.1 Gnetum montanum
GCGATATCGCGGCGGCCGCGATATCGCATGTCGCGTCTCATCAAACAGCCTAAATTTGATGCAAACTCACCACTTGCCACCTTTCTTTGGCATAACTACGAGTGGGCTAACCCACTCACTATCCATGATGGGATAGATGAACCCTGCCTTGAGGAGTTGTTCTATTTTCTCCTTGATTATCTACTTCAACTTGGGGTTCAACCACCTCTACGGTTATCTTCTTAGCTTCATGGCCGGGTTAGTGTAGATATGATGCTAGCCTATCCTTGGATTAATTCCTAGTAGTTTGGGATATGACCAAGCAAAGGCTATTGGCCACTTGTTGATGACCTACAATAGCTTGTCTTTTTGCTTAGGAGAAAGATTTTCATTGTTTATAACCAGCTTGCCATTATTTAAAAATGCATACTCCATGCTAGCTAGTAGGGTTTTTAACTCTAGGGGCTTTTTAAAAATTTTTTTAGGGATTTCAAACTCTCGCCAATAGGTATCATCATCTTCATTATCAAAGAGTTGTTGATGAACTTACTCAAGTTCATTCATGCCTTTGACATAAGCACATGTCAGGCTCTCAGTAGGGTCTATGCATTATGTGCTGCTATTAGAGTTAGCTGTCAGCCATTAGGTGTCCTCTTGTTTTGTGGTTGCTATGTACAAGTACCTTTGGATATCTGTTTCATGTGCGTACTAATTGCATGCTTTAATGAATGTACTCTTAATGGATCAGATTTTTTGATGTGATTGCACCTGTTATCATTGTATGTGATGCATGGAACATGCTTCTTCTCAAGCTGTTCAAATTCATTCTCCTTATAGATTTTCAAGGAGAGGTTTCTTATTTCCATGCATGCATTAATTATGCTTAACCAAGCCCTTCCCATAATGATGGGAAAGTCACCTTTGAAATTTTCTACCTTATCTCTAGAAAATGAGTAGGATAGGACCACCCACAAACTATGGTCACAATGTCCTTCACTAGTCCCAAAGGAATAGTGATTGACTGGTCTACCAATTCTAAACGAATGTTGCTCTTCTTGAGAGGTGGTAGGTTCTAGGCTTTGTACATGTCATGGGAGATGAGATTGACACCAGAACAAAAATCAAGAAGAGCATTGCATGTCTCATGTCCAATGATCTATAAGTAAATGAGAGGACTTCCTAGGTTAGATCATTTCATGAAAAAATTACCAGCCTTGATCCAGTCAGAAATAATATGAGTTAACATCATAGTGTGGATCCAAGGTGGCGTTTGGTTTGTAGGACATTCAAATGTGTTTGATGTAGAGGATGAGGATGTTGGAGATATAGGACAACCAGTTGCATTAGGTTATGAGGGTTTGAGAGGATTGTTGGATTAGAAAAAGGGGCATTTCCTAGATTGATTGTCTAAACCACTTGACTGGAAGGCTAGTTGTCAATGTACAACACTTGTAGCATTTTTTTGCTACGACTATGAGGGAATCTTAGCTTGCATGGATAGAACAAGAAGTAATTGAGTTGAGGGTATAGGGATGTATGTAGATGGATAAGAAGGGTAGCATGGATATGGGTGTTTTTCTCGAGTAGATGATGAATGAGTTCGATGATACTCTAGAGGGTAATAGTGATGGTGAAAAGTGTGGCTAGCAGAAATTTGTGGATAGACAGGTTACTTATAAGGGTACTATTGTCTTGGCAATGGTATTCCCCATGACTATGGTTGGTGCCACTATTGATATTGGTCATATGGTTGTGATGGAGCTCCACTTGGGTAGTAAGCTTGTTGTGGCTAGTGGATCTACCTTGGATTGCCTTGAGGATAGGGAAATCGTCTGGATGCTTGCATCTATGATAGTTGAGGATTGAATGCATACACCCTAGACTCTTGTAAGTGTGACATCACAGGGCAACATCCCTTAGGGTGTTCATACTAGAAAATGTCATAATCCATGTCATCATTAGAGTTTGTTTTCACAACTTCTTCTACTACAATATCTTTTCCCTTACCTCCTTGGTAGGCACGTTTAGCTTCTTTCTACCTCCTATAGTTACAATTACTATTTTGCTCTTTGGGTTCTTTAATAATCTTCATAGTAGTTTGAAATTTTTCATCCAAAAAGTTCCATAATTTATTAACCTTTGCCAAAATATCAAAAATAGATTTTTGGATGGGCAATGTTTTCCTATTTACCACCTCATCATAAAATTGGACCTCCCTTTTTGTGATGAAAGGGCCCCTATTATATTCTTCTGCACTTTTCCTTTTTCGCAAATCACGATCTTCTTTGGCTACCTATTCTATCAACCTTTGTATTTGATGAGGTCTTAGTTTAGACAATCTCCCCTAGGCATAAACCCCAAGAGTTTTTCAGGTTTTTGCTTTGAGCCCATCTATGATGTGGCATAGTTTTTCCCTCTGAGAATAACCATTACCAAGGAATCAATGTAAGAGAGAATAGTATCTTCCCATGGCAACATCCAAGGGCTCATGTATTCCTTGTTTCTAGCTTTGGGTTTTCCTTCTCAGGTTGGACACTCTAGAGTACATCTAGTATTTATCATTAAATAGTTCCAGGATGGTATTACATCTATGGATAGATTCTAGCTTCAAGAATTGGTACCGACCTTTTGCCTCCTTGATGAGTATTCTAGGGAATAGCTTGAGTTTCTACCAATCATTTTCAATGTTTTGTAAGATGTAGGCATTGTGAAAGGCTTGTAGATGGTTCTATGGATCAAAGTTATATCCCCTCTCAAATCTTGGAATATTTTTCATGTTTAAGCACTCGATTCGACTATCTTTCACATGCCTAGTTTGGATCTTAACTTCCTATGCAATGTTAAGCACACTTTAAGTTACTAATAAAGGCTCATCATCATCATGATTTCATTGTCACTGATGGTATCCTTTGTTACCCCTTTGATTATTATGAGCATGGCAATTAGTATTATTGCCTCTCTGCTCACCTTCATCATGGTTGTTCCTTTTGTGGAATCTTTCAGAATCAAAAGAGGAAGAAGTAGCAAATGCAAATGAAGAGGGTGAAGAGGAAGGAGAGCTACCTCCACCATGATATCTACCAATTCCTCTTTGATTATCATGGCCACATTCATTAGTTTTCCTATCATTTTGATGCTTGTTTGATCCCTTGTGTTGACTACCAACTTTCTCTGAACCTAAATTGTGGATTGTAGACTACAGATTCAGATCCACACCCTCATCACCAATAACAAATGATAGAGGATCTTCATGTTGAGAGCCCTCAGAGGAGGAATCATTGTTATTGTATTGGTTTAGTAGAAACAAGGGATTTGTGAATCATTTTCCCTTCACATCCTCATGATGCCTCTCTTGATGTCGATCTTACCTACATTATGTTTCAATGGGATGGTAGTCTCAAGTGTTATAACCATTCATGATGTATTCCTCTTGAAGATTCGAGATTCCTAACTTCTTCAGAGTTTTAAGTAGCATCCCAGGCATAGATCGATCTATGGATAATACAATGTTTTCTTCCATGTCATGCCATTGTAGTTGCTCATCTTGATGTAGGATGAAGGTAAGATCAGGCACATACTCATCTAGATAAGTATATATCACTTTGCACTTTTGTGGGATTGGCAATTTCATGTCATTTCACCTGTGAGAAGAAGTCATTTTGCAAAACAACTAAAATATCAGTGTGCTTTTGTAGTTATATTATTTTTTGAATGATATTGATCTTGGGGTTCATCCAATGATATTAATAATATTCACTAAACCTAGATAGTGCACATTCAACAAACAGAGTCCTCGAAAATGGTGCTAATGATGAGTGGTAAAGATGTACTCCTACAACCAACCATACAAATCATAGAGAGCTCACGTGCAATCTGGTTGAATTTTGTAGACTCTCTATTTTCTAGTGCACTAGTTTTCTAGGAAGTGAACTGTAGCCTAACAGACATTCATTGTCTTCCCGATTACACTTGTGAAGTACAAAGGTATGGTTAAGTGTAATCGAGGCATATGATTTTTATCATTTTATGTTTTATGTTCTTTAGTGCTTGGAGAGAGAGAGAGATAAAGTAATTTAATCACTAATTTAATATAACCAACTACTTGATCTCTCTAGTCATAACATAAGCATTCGGTCCTACTTTCCGTACATGTCCTAAACCAATGTATTGACTGCTAGGTTACCAAGCATTATGCTACTAGGTGTACCAAGTAATAATGTTGCTAGGATTACTAAGCGAATACGTGTTATGCTTGAAGTGGTTGTACTTATGCATTTAATCTATTTAGCTTATCTCAATTAATTACTTAATTACTAGAAAATATTAAATAAATAATTAAAAACATTAAATTCATGAATAAAATAGCTAAACTATCTAGAATGCTGCAAGGTTTATAAGAAGCTCGTCTTTATTACCATACATATTTTCATGCTTAAGTACAACAATGATTGAATAAAGATCCATACACTTAATGACTCTTGCTACGGGCACTCGAGAAAAATATTCTAACTTTCAAATTGACAAATTGTAAGAGCTTTTCTACTACTATGAATTGGATTGCCATAAACATGGATGGGGGCTTGTATTTATAGTTTTTTCTCTAAGGATACATCAACAAGGCCCCATAGATGATTGTACTTCACTGTCTAATGAATTCTAGTTGTAAGAACTAGTACCAGCTTTTCGCTTCTTTCATGAGTGTCATGGGAAACAACTTAAGCTTTTGCTAGTCATTTTCTATATTTTGCAAGGCATAAGCATCATGGAAGGCTTGAAGATGGTTCTGAAAATATAAGTTATATCCCCATTCAAACCTAAAAATGTTGTTCATGTCTAACCTCTTAATTCAGCTATCCTTTATGTGCCTTGTAGAAATTCTCACCACCTCTACAATGTTTAGCATGCTTTAGGTAGTGAGCAAAGGCTCATTGAGGCCATGATTCTAGTGCCTATGATGCCCTCCACTACCCCTTCATTTGTGGTTATGGGCCTCTCTTAAATGCTCATACCCTAGGTCTTGACTTGCTCGCTGGTCCCTATGATCATCTTGGTCCCGTTGGTTACCTCCATCACAATCATGCCCCCTATGGTTGTGTTCAGACCTATAAGAAAAAGAATATGATGATGAAGGTGAAGAGGAAGGAGGACTAGCACCATCACAATGCCTGCCATCCCCTCTTCAATGGTCATGGCCATGATCACAATCATGTTTCTTATTCACATCCCTACCATGACTCTCCTCCTTGGATCCCCCTTTATCATTGGATCCGTTCTTGCTAGAACTAGGATTATGGATTGTGGACTGGAAGTTCTAGTTTTGAACTCCTTCACCAAAGTTAAAGAGAGAAGTCTCTCTAAATGGAAAACCCCTAGAGAAGGATTCTCCACCATCTCTTTAGTTTATCAGGAATCGAGAATCATTGGACCACTTCCCCTTCGCAGACTTGTAGCACTTCTCTAACTATCATTCCCTTAGACATTATGCACCAATGGGATGATAATCCTTGGCATTACTATCCTACACAACATATTCAACATGAAGTCCCTAGATGCCCAATTGCATAAGAGTTTGTTAGAGCATCATAGGAATGGTTTGATTAGGTGATAACACAATGTTTCCCTCCATGTCTCGCAACTGCAGTAGTTCATCCTGGTGTAGGACAAAGGTGAAATTGGGTACATACTCATCGGGATGAGCATATACGACTCTATATTTTTAGTACACCTACTAATTGACTCTATTAGACCTAGGCAGAGAATCACTCCTGTAAGAAGAGGACATCTTGTGTTAGAAAATAAGAAATTTAGTGTGCTTTCTTAGAATTGTTGTAGTTATTTTAATATATGATATGACTTTGGGTTCATTCCAACAATCTTGAATAATTTTTCACTAAGTCCTAGATAGCACATGTAACAAACAAAAGGTCCCCAGCAACAATGCCAATGATGAGTCGTGAGGTACCCCTATGCCCAACCATATAAATCACAAGCATTCATGCATAATCTAGTTGAATTCCATAGATCTTAAGTTCCCACGTACAATGGTTTTAGGATGTGAAATCTAATCTTGACAATCATTGTCTTTCCAACTACACCTGTGGAGCTTACTTGTATGGTTAAGTGTAATTGAGGCACATGATTTTTATTATTTTATATATTTTATTCATCTATGATTAACAACAAGTTGAAATCCAATTTATGAACCACTTTAGCTAATCTAATTACTACTTAATTAATAACCATCCTAACATAAGTATTCAGTTCCACTTTCCATGCACATCCTGAACATGTATAATGTTGCTAGGTTACCAAATGTTAAGCATTGTTAGGATTACCAAGAGTCATGCACAAGCTCAAAGAAATTGTACTTATATGCTTAATTAATTTCTATTTAATTCAACTAACTTACCTTAGCTTACTTTAGCTTAATTACTTAGAAGAATTAAACAAAATTGCATAAAATGTTAAATGCATAAATAAAATATTTAAGTTAGTTAAGGTGTTGCAAGGTTTGATTAGAAAGCTCATCCTTATTGTCGCACACATTACCATGCTTAGGTACAATAGTGCTCGAATAAAGATCTGTACACTCAATGACTCCTATTGTGGGCACTTTGGAAAATATTTTAACTCTAGAGAAAAGAAACTACAAGAGCTATGCTATGCTATGATAAAACCTCTTCCAAATTGTGTGTCCAAGTGTTGTATTTATAGGCCATTATACATCCCGCAATATCAGATATCTGACATTGCTTCTTGGGGCCCAATATCGAGTATCTGATATTAGGGCTTCAATATCAGAGCCAAACCAAATATAGTTCATCAATATCCAAGTCATTTGTACTTTAATAGCAATGCATATCTATAGCCAATGTAGTAATACTGAAAGTGGTAACCTCTAAATCCTTAGGGTGCTACTCCATGAAATCTTCCAAATCATATTTTAATAAAAAAAATATTGCTTCTTAGAAATGCTTATTTTTATGATGCATAAGTATGTTCTTATTAACCCTCATTAATGATACCTTAATAGTACCTACATTGTTCAAGCAATCCTACTAATTAAGCTCTTTAGTATTAACAACATCTTCTACTCCTAGGTCTCATGTAATGTGAGATACATAGTTAACCATAGCCAAGGTAAGCTAAATTATGTAATGTTACCTATTATGTTGAGTCTACTTCCATCTATGCATCTACAAAACATTATCAATTTTCTATAGATTTGGTTTTAGAGGAAAGCATAAGGTTCTATGGTAGGCAATTTTATCATAAGTGTAGATGTGAGAATGATAGAACTAGGACCACATCATCCTCTTCATATTATGAAGAGGAAAATCACTCAAATCATATGATAGTCCATATTCAAGAGGTCTTAGTAAAACACGTTGATTATAATCAATGTGAAATTTCCATTCTAGGGGCAACTATCTCTAGTAGAACTAATAAGATAATACCTAATAGTAATGTTATCACCATTCCCATATCTATGCATATTTTCCTAAAAATAATTAGATCCCATAAATCCCATGGTGAAAATTCAAATCAATGAGAAAGATCATTTCCTAGCTCTTTGTAACTCTAGTTTGAGAGTCAATATCTTCTCATTATGGTAGTACTTTAATTAAAGTCTTCCTTCTTTCAAGCATATCAATATTGAATTGGAGTTGGTAGACTAATGATACACATACCCTATGAGATAGGTAAGTGATGTAATGACATATGTTGCAAGTTAGTCATATCCCAAGATTTCTTGGTGATCAAGTCAGAAAACTAGGTGGAAGAGTATCTTTCTGTTATCACGAGGAGGGCCTAGTTAAAGATCATTGATGCCATGTTGTTCTTCCAAGAGCTTCACTTTGATATTAATAGAAAAGATGAGACTATGAGAATCAATTACATGAAAATACCTTGTGATCCTTCCTAGTCCTATTGCATCATGTGTATGTGTCATTCAAGCAAGCTAGATAGAACATTCAATGGGTAACAATGGGTGTAGTGTAACAAATATATTTTACAATTGAGAATGAAAAACACTCATTTTAACACTCAAAGGTCTCCTATATGATAGATATTGATCAATCATGGGGAAGGAATTCCCTATGTGATGTTACCAATTTACTTTTCTTGCTACTTTTATTTGTGCACTTAATAGAGTTAATGTGTTTAGTTATAATTTAATGATGTTTGATCTTAATGAATAACCATTTGTGATATTTGCTTTCATGTTGGAGCGTTTTTGCCATTTGTGTTGAAAAACCAATTAATGTACTTTATTAATTTATGATAGATATTTGCTTTCATGTTGGAGCGTTTTTGCCATTTGTGTTGAAAAACCAATTAATTTACTTTATTAATTTATGATAGATATTTTCTTTCATGTTGGTAGGGATGAATAAAAGGTTACCTTAAATCAATCACTCATTAATTGGACATTGGTAGAGGCTTTATTAGATTAATTTATGATGATTTGGAAGGTTGTTAATCTTTTGAAAAGCTTAAATGATGAAGAAAGATAAGTTTAAGGCCTAGATAGTGAAGTTTGAGATATCCTCTTGTTTAGGAGGGTGCACTAACACATCCCCTACATTAGCATAGGGGCATTAATGCTCTTGAACTACCACAACATGACCCCCTATGGCAACATATTAGTATAAATGGGTGGTTCTTTCAAACTTATTCTTATATTTTTCTATTTTTTTTTGCTTTTATTTTCCTCCATTTATCCATAAACAAGCAAGTGTCTATTGGATTTTCATCTCACAAATTAGACTAGATATTTTTTTCATGCATTTTTCTTGGTCTTTCTTGTCCTTGGTTTTCTAGCCATGGTTCAAGCCTAAGATCTTGTAACTTAGTTATGGGGAAGAGGCACCAATCTGGGTATATATTTAATGTATTTGATACTTATATAAGCATGATCTACCTTATTTTCGTTTATCTATGTATGCCATGATCTCATAGTTGTGATAATATTTCTCAAGTATTTCCAAGGATTATATTTATCATTGTTTTCATGCATAATTTTTGTAATCATAGCATGATGTCTATGGGACTTACTTTTTAGTAGTCTTCACAACTCTCCACATTAGGATTATTGTAATCCAAGATCCATAGACCAAGCAGGGCTAAGGTTGAACAATCATAGAGTCTCTGTTTGTGGGCCCTTATGTGAACCACCAATTATCAAGGAGGAGGAGGAAGAAAAACTCATATCTTCTAATCTAAAATCTATAAGACTTGCTCCAAAAATACATCCACCCATAAGTAGATTGGGAGGCAAGTAATCACTCTTTTAATCTTTGGATTAGTCATATGCATAATAGTAGGTAACTAAAAAAGTGTCAAAGGAGCTAGTAGAAGATGAAGATGATAAGCTAGAGAACATCCAAGAAGGTGTGGATGCACATGATGTTTGTTAGTGACTAATTCATAAAGAAAAGAATTACAATTAATTCCTTGAACTTGGTCCTCTTGAGCTCAAGCACTCACTATAGCAAATGGGCTTCTATAAATATGTCATCTAGTGATTTACATGGTACTAACATGAAGTAAAATAATTATACCAAAACCTTATAGTGAATGGTACTATTACTTCTATTGAATGGACTCTTGTGTCTATCTCTACATGGAAAATCTATAGGATCATATGACTTTCAAATGATCTAGCAAATAACTAGTGAATATGGATCCATAAGAATAATCTCAAGATTAGGATAAAGATCTTATTTGAGGTTTAAAACATGAACAGAGAGGAGGTAAGATATCCAAATTTCCCTTGGTTCATAACTCCATGTACCAAATCATCATACATAATTTTTTTCCCATCAAATAACTGTTGGGTATCTCTATGCAAGGGTCAAAAGTTGTGGTAATGATGAGAGGAATGTGCATCATCAACATCTCATTCATTCTCCATAAGGTCTTGATTTAGAAGATCCAGGATGTGGCTAGAGACAAGAGGGAGGTTAACTTGAAGACTTTGTGCATGAGCAAGAATAGTCAATCATGTTGAAAGACATCCCACAATTGTAGCAATGATGGACTCAAAAAACATAATGATGGTAGCTTCAAGGTGATGCCCACAGGTCGTTGAGACTATACTTGACTCAAAGGATGATATGCCTTCTACAAAGGTATCTTTTATTTACCCTTGAAATCAACTCCACCAACACCAATCAAGGACATCATCTATGTCTCAAGCATCTCAACATACATAGGTATGATAGCCTAGCGGATCTATCTTCTAACCTCCTAGTTTTAGCATCAAGAAAAGCTAAGAACCTCTTCTTTGTAGTGACTTTTGATCCATTCTACATGTTGAAGGATAGGGATAAGCTACAATAGCTTATGTTGGAGGTTTGCTATACATTCATAGCAATTTCCTAGATATGATGAAAAGATGGTGAGGTTATAAGAAAGATTTTTTTTTTCAATTTCATCCTCCCTTACTGAATGATCCATCTATGATCAATTATGATGCCGCTATTTAATCACAAACTCATATTTCTTCACAAAGTATTTTCTCTTAATATTGGTCAAGGCATACCATGTAGAACATCCAACATGCAGCAAAAGTCCTTTAGGTATCCACTGATCAACATAGGACTAGCCATTGAGAAAAATAAGAGCAAATAATTGATCCAAGTATAGAGTTATTGTTGGGAATATTAACAGTATGGTAAAAACTAAACTCATCAAGATACAAGCTAAGTTAAAAACTACAGATGCTGATAGAACTTTTTATCTAAGGGAGCTGTGAAGAAGCTAGACTAGGGTATGATGGCTATATAAAAAACTAAAATACATCAAAAAATTAGTATCATCACCTTAAAAAATTACTCTAGAGGTGGGAATTGAGTACATGTAGGATAAATTATTATAGGTTTGTTAAGCTAGTGAAGAAGTCATGTTCATGAAAGATGATATGACATGATAGATCAGAATGTTGAAGCATCAATTCCAAGAGTGGGAAAGGATGAGCCAAGAACAAGAGAAATATGTGCTCTCCCTTTCCTAGTAGGTACAAAGTTTGGAAGATGAAAGTTAGATCATGCCTAATTTTGGGATAAATCCCTTCGTACAAAAATGGAGTGCTAGAACTTATCATGGGAGCTAGAAAATAAGACCACTAGGGAAACTAATGAGATTAAAGATATTTATCTAATTAAGTAGGAAACTTGGGCCATTAAGGTATATAGATTACATAAAATTATTACTCTTGTGAATGAATGAGTAACTAGCGAGATATAAACATTGAAAGAGAAATTCAATACCTTGCACTTCAAACTCTAGCAAATGGTTGCAAGTGAGCCAACACTATAGGAGAAGATGGATCTACTAGAAAACATGACATCTTTCACCATAAAGTTACTATTGTAATCCTTAAGAAAAGATTCAAGAAGACTAAAAAGGATGTATAGGTAAAATGAAGAAGGTACCTTTATGTGATCAAAACTTTTGTATGTCAACCATGCACAGAGCTAGAGAAAACTTCATAAAGGAGCAGTTGAGTTGAATATGGCTTAGCATGAGCTCTCACAAGGAAATAAAATTCATGAATATTTCTAGGTGGATGATAAGGAAGAATTTTAAGCACTCTTGAAAGATCAAGGATTGATACACAAGCAAAATCAATAGCTCCAAGCAAGGATGATGGACCTCGAAAGGTCTTCTTTAAGCTTCTTTCTATATCAAGTAGATACATCAAGGGGCTTCTTCTCTTATCCATCATCCCCTTGCACGTCTCCTTGATATGGCTTGTATTGTATTGTAGACATGGTTTGTATAGTTGTATTCCTCCACATTAATCATGTCATGTATCTAGGTTTAGTTTTGTCTCAAGTTTTAAATTTATGGAACTAGTTTTACTCTATCATGGAGGAATGATGAGTTATCCAATCACTTTGTAAGTTGATTGTAAGTCTTGGATTTGAGAAGTATTTCATGTGACCTATGTTTATAGTCTAGCATTTTTTATAGAGGTTTTTAGTGTTTCGAGATGCACCCTTTCCTTCTACGTTATACTCCAAGATTTTATACATTTTCAAGCTATTTAGGACAATTCAAGCTTCATTTAGATGTCCTAGGATCCTTTTGAGATGCTTTCTTGAGTTCTAGATTATACCTAGGATCAATGTACAAACTATGATTTTGGGAAGGATGCATCAACTACCCTATGTTAGTGCATCCTCTACATCAGTTTGGAGGCATTGATGCATATCCTTAATAGGTATGATTTAACTATCTTTGCCTTGTGTACATCTAGGATTAGTTTGGATTGTATTGTTAAGCCTTCATTAACACTTAGATATTGAAAAAATCCTTAAATTTTCATGTGAAAACTATAAATACCTAGGATGAGCTTTCATACTTTAAAAATCTATTCCAACATTTCCATTTAGCTTTTGGCATCTAATTTTGTTTGAAAAGCTCCTCCTCCGTTGGATAAGTTGATTTTCTTCCTTTTTGTGTGTGTTTAAGTTGTCTCTTTCACAAGTGTGGCTAGACTCTATTGAAATGCTACCTTACTTATGTAGTCTAAAATCATTTGGTTGATGCAAAGTCTAGTGTTTGCATGGTGAATGAACTTTATGAGTTTTCCTCATTTTACTATTTATGTCTTAAACAATAAAATACTAAAAATTGTAAAATACTTAAAGTACTAAAAATATTTATTTATTTACTCAATTCTAATTTTCTTATTCTGCAACAATTCATTCTTATAGAAGGAGGTTATAATTGTACATCATGGTGTTGGGCCATCAAGGTTGTGACTAAGAGCCATTTTATTGCATTTTCTATATGGTGTTAAACCTATTCCTAAGAGGGATTTTAATGCATGTGTATGTTTATTATCATTTGTTCTTTATAATTCTAAAATACATAAAAATTATAGAATATAAAATTATAAATATTAACGTTATCTTTCACCATGGAAACATGATTTTTATTTATGTTATATGTATTATAACCTCTTTATATATTCTCAAATGCAATGATATACATGAGTGTTCATGGTAATCTACTAAACATTGTCTTCAAGGCTTATGACTAGATCACAGCATGATTTGTATGATAAATCCCATTGGTCCAAAAGTAGTGGACCTCATATCACTAGTGAAACCTTTGAACTAATAGGTTGCTAATTAAGTTTGTTGTAATACAGTGTAGCACATTAGCTTAAAGATCTTGATGACATCCTCTAATTAATTGTTTGTAGTAGTAGGATCCTCCTCCCCTTGAAAGGTAGAAGGTTTCATCTTATGAAATTGCTTTATA
This sequence comes from Gnetum montanum, assembly GCA_015680685.1. NCBI lineage: Eukaryota > Viridiplantae > Streptophyta > Gnetopsida > Gnetales > Gnetaceae > Gnetum > Gnetum montanum. The sequence continues at coordinate 14,941 of MNCI01000013.1, forward strand.
AGCTAAAGCTTCATTAGTTATCTATCATGAAAATCACTTCTTGAAACATCAAGCATCAAAAACATGTTTGAGTTCTTCTCTTTATTCTAATAAAGAAACTAAAATAAATAATGGTTGATGTTCACTTGGTTGATCTCCTCATCTAGCATAGGAGTAGGCATATGAGTAACAAAGTCCACTTGTAGATTCATTATGAGCTCCTCCATTCTATTAAGAATGGGATCAAGTGTTAGAGTTAGATTAATAGGTCTGACATTCATCCTTCTACAAAAATCATGTTTCATCTATCACCTTCCATCACTGGAAACAATATCAATAAATGAGGAAATTATCCAAACTACTCTCTACTACCAACATTTAACACCCTTTCTTTTTAGCCATATGTTGAAGAGCATTACATTGAGTATGGAATCCCTGAATAAATGATTGGTCATGGTAATGAAACTGGAAATTGAAATAAACTAACACAAGAAAGGGAAGCAAAAGGATACTTACAATGAAGCCATGACAGAAAAGGAAAATAAGAGACTAGAATAAGAAAAGAAAAAAATATAATGATTTAACAAGTATATATAGAAGGATAAAAACTAAAATTAACTAAAAAGAGATATTATATGATGAATCTAAATATCTGAAAGTACTCATGAATACCTAGAAATACAAAAATATGTTTATCAATACATAAAAGCTCTAATTCAAATACATGAAGTATAAAATAAGAAATAACACGATACATATATATCATGTCATAATTATACCAAAAGATAAAAGATTAATGATTATAAATAAAATATGCATGAAATCTAAATTAGTAGTAAGCATTAAAAGATCTCCTTACTTCATCGAGCCCTAGTGACCTATAAATAAGAAAGGAGATGAATATACACTAAATAAGAAATCTTGGCACCTACTTCAGCTAAATCTTGGATAACTCTTATGGAAGCTAGGTCAAGGTATGCTAGCCTTAAAATAAGTCAATATTCACAAATAATTAAAACCATAGGCACACATTGAAAATTAATCCAAACATAAAAAGAAGCTATTTAAACCAAGTTATTCATTCCACTCATCAACCTACAAGTAAAGAAGCTAGCATACACTACACTAAGTTTTAAATGTATGAATTTTTTGTCATGTATACTTAATCAAATTTCCAAATCAAATGTTAAACTACCATGCTCATGGATTTATTATTAGTCTCAAACCAAGCTAAGGGTGCTTCAAGACTCACCTCTAACATTATTGTTAAATAATTAATTGCAATCATAAATAGAAGTGAAATAAAAACACACAAAAACACATGCATTGGAATTGCTAATTAATGTCTTCCAAGGCAATGTTTTCCTTTTCAAATAAATGTCTAAAACTCTAGAAAGAGATATTTTAGTTTTTGATGATATCAGGTTCTAATGAAAATTTTTTCTTACATGTACTATTTAAATATAAACATTTGATGTTACAAAGTAATAAAAATGGAAATTATTTACTTTTTTAATTTCTTATTTTAAAATGAATTTTTAATATTCAATTTCTCTTTTAATAGAAAAAGTTGAGTTATAGATAAACTATGTAACAAAAATTTGGTTATCGATATCATCTAATAGATCCAAGAAATTCTAAGAGATATAATTAAATACATTCATACTAAGCTATGTGATAGGGGTCCAACTAGTTTTGGACCATTGGAAATTCTCGTTCAAATGGTAGTGTAATATAGTAATAAGCTTGAAAGATGATGTTGAATGGATTGCCAAGAACACATGTGTATGTCTTTGCATTCAAAAAATATAAAATATATTATAATCCATTTAATACAATTAAAACCCATGTTGCCATGATAAGAGGTAAGAGAAAGAATGTTTATGATTTTATATTTTATAGCTTTTATGGATTTTAGAATTAAAGTAAACAAATAGGTTAGTAAACACACATGCATTGTGATCCCTCTTTGGAACATGTGCAACAACACACATGAAGTATAATAAAAATGACTTTTAGTTACAACTTCGATGGCCCAACACCATGCCATACAATTATGACCTCCTTAAGGGTAAATTATTGCAACTTATGAAAATGAGAATTAAGTAAATGTTTTCTATGATTTTAATATTTTATAAATGTTTTAAAAATTTTAATATTTAATTTCTCAATGGTGGAATAAGAAAAAACCATAAGCTTTATTCACCATACAAACACTAGACACCCCATTTCCTAGTCATTCTCGGCCACATAAGTAAGGTAGCACTCTAATAGAGTTTAGCTACATTTGTGTAAGAGATAAATTAAAACATACAAGATAAGAAAATAAATAAAATTACCTAGTGGAGAAGGAGCTATTCACACAAATCAGACATGAAAATCTCCAAGAAATGCCTAAGTATCAATTCATTATGTGAAAGAACTCATCTCTCAAGTATTTATAAATTTTTCATGGAAATAAAGAGGATTCATCAATTCCTAGGCATCAATGGAGACTCTTTGATGCATCCCAAGCTAATTGTGGGTTTTCACAAAACAAAGTTAGGTGAACCAAACCTATAGGAAGGATGCATCAGTGCTCCTATACTGATGTGTTGACATTTTGGTATGTCAAAACTTAAGGAAATAGATATCATAGAATGTTTTTTGTGAATAATGTGTTTCCAGGACATAAACAAGAACTCCTCTAAGAATGCAAGGAAACAAGATCTACAAAGAGATGACAAAGTGAAGACTACATGGATAAGATGAAAGTATGGACAAACGTGAACAAAAATGAAGGCTACAAATTAAATGAAGATGCTTCAAGGATTGGCAAGAAGGTAAATTGACATGAGAAAGACATAGAAGATAGAGCCCAAAAGTTGAGGATATGTCTCCTAAAAATAGTAGACATCTCTATCTTAAAGTAGATGTCTCCCTAGAGATGTTCCACAAAAGAGGTTTCACTTTTTAGTGAGACGTCTCTTCTAAATTAAGGCCAATCTCATGTAGACATCCCAACTTCAAAGAAGACATCTACACTAGCCATTTGGTATGTGTTTCATGAATCTTGAAGAGTTTTCAAAAACTCTGAGGCTATAAGAAGATACCAAAATCTTGGAAATTACGCAAGTATTGTTCACACAAGATCAATCATTGTTTAATCTATGCTAATGTATTCTTGTTCTTCATTGTAACATCATTTGCTTGGTTGTATGTTGTACTATGCATCAAAGTGCAAGGACTTGTAAATTTAGTTCCATTCTTTCCTTGTGTCTTTCTCTTTTTCCTATAGTCCTAAGGGGTTGATGTGCCTCTTACGAGAAGGCATCCACATTGAGTTTGTTGGGACCCTATAGGATTAAGTGGTTTTGTAGTGTCAAAACACTCTAGAACGAAGCTCAATTTTGTAAATATTTTAGGATCCTTGAAGCCACATTCTGAAATTATTAGGACCTTGTGGGGTTGAGCAGTGTCATAGCAATGAACACTCTAATGCAAAGCTTAGAGCTTGTACATGTTATGATGTCCTTCAAACCACTTTTTTGTTTTTTTTTTTGAGAAACAAAGTCTGGAGGTATGCAAGGTTTCTACCCTCTAAGTGTGGACATACCCAAGTTGGGAAACCACATAAAATTTGGTCTTTTTGTATGGTAGGTGCAATTTGAATTGGGGAACTACTTCAACCCCCTTTCTAAGTTCTTAATCCACAAGTGATATTAGAGCCTGACAATCTCATTGAACATGGAAGGGGCAACGAACATCAAATTCAATTGGACAAATAGACTAATATGCTTATCAATTGGTATATTCAATCCCTCTGCTACATCAGTAAAGGTACTTCTTTTATTTCCTCTTCTACATTGAATTTGATAAGTAATAAAAGAGGTCATATAGCCTTTAGAAGAGATCATAATTGTAGGTCAAGTAATATCTATGAAAATTTGGACAAAGAAAGTCAAAATAATCATAAGAATCATCATAAAAAGGATGAAAACTCATTCAAAGAAAGGTATGGATTACTTTGTAATGGAATTATTTCTTTTCAAAGTTTATGCTTTAAAATGAAAGATATCTTACATGACAAAGAAATAAAGATTATAGCTTCTAATGATGAATGTCCTTATCTTAAGAAAGAAAACCCAGACCTAATGGCTAAGATTCAAAGACTAACCAAAGTTATTGAGAAAATGAATAAGACATCTTTAGAAAAGCCCAAAGATCAAGAGCAAAAGGATGTACACATCAAGGGCTCTACAAAAGGAAATTGTTCTAGGTTTGGTAACATATCAAAATTTAGGACTTTAAATTGTTTCTATTATGGGAAATTTAGACATTTTCAAGCATATTTCTATCTTAGGATGAAACATTACACTTGGTCTTTGAAAAAGTAGCTTAGATGAGGTACTTTGAAGGTTTGGAAGCAAAAAGAGAGGAAGCCTGAACAGAACATGATGGCTCAAGTAGCTCTCTTTGTAGTCAAAACAAGCACATGATATATTGATAATGGATGTTCAAGACATATGATAGGAAATAAAACCCAATTTATTCACTTCACAGAACATAATTGTAGAATAGTCACATTTGGGGATGACATGGAGGCTCCTATAATAGGTATTGGTACCATAGTTACATATCATAGTCAAATGTTACATATTTTCTCTACTTGTAGTTTGGAAATTCATTTCTTTGCATCTCCAGATCTTCTTTCAAGGAGGCCATTAAACTCTGTATTGAATAAGTATCATTCAAGTAAAAAGGAATGGTATTATCCTCATGGCAAAAAAAGTGTACTTTTCTAAACATGTTAGACTAAAAAAATGCTAAAAATCATGTGAAATATTTAGGCATTAAATAATGATTGAAAAAATCATGTATGAAAATAATGATGAGCATAACTCCTAAAGAAAACATGAAAAAACAAACTCATAACTTAACACCAAACACATACATTGGTATAACAAATGAGATAGGATTAAAATATACATACCCTATAGTAAATCTCCTCAATGATTGAGTTACAATATACTAGACTCAAACAACACTAACTATGGGAATGTAGCAAAGAATACAAATGCAACAATGAAAGATATGGATGCAGGACACAATAAAAGAAAAAGGACCCATAACATGCAATACCATTAACTAGATAAATAAGGCATGTAATATCATGAAGCATGGCTTGGTAAAACATCTAGTCACTAACCAAAATACATAGGCAAAAAATAAAGGTAGAGGAAAATAGTCTTGGTAAAACCATTAGGCTCTTTAAGCCACAACTACATACATGAAAGACTAATTGAGTGTCTTATGTCATAAAACTACCACCATCCTAGAAGTTAAGCTTAAGCTCACTCACTGAAAATGCTACACCACTAAGGATTCACAAGTGAGTCCTCCCCATAGTAGGCTTCTATCTTTCTTACCCTTCTAAGATCCATCGATAAGATACTAGTGGATTTCCAACAACTAGTAAGACATTAGAATCAAATACAAATATTTCCCCTTAGATGGTTAAATTTCATCCTTTTTTGTACATGATTAAGTTCCCATCACATATAATAATGGACAAGAAACGAAAGGAAGAAATGAAGAATTCAAACATATAAGAGAGAGAGAGGGTAGAGGTGTAACATCATTGGATTTCTAACTATCCATTCAATTAGCTCATGGAAAATGTGAGCACATCCTACATCTAGCAAGAGATTCACTGCTGTATCTCTTCATCACTGGTTATGTACATGATGAAAACAGATCTTTAAGTCTTCCTTTTGAGTGCATGACCACACCTACTGCTACTCATATCACCTAGCCTTAATTGTTTCATGGTCTAATCATTGGTAAAATTGAATCAAGGTAACCTACTAAAAAAACATCTAAAAGTTATTATTTTGGTTTGGTTTTCCAACATCTATGCACGTATGCACATTAGGCTTCCCAAATTTTTCTTTATTAAAACCCTCTCATTGATCCCTCTAGCTGTGCTAGTCAATCCCAATTCCAGAAAATATTATAATGCCAAAACCAAGAGATAAAAGATATGGAAATAGTTTGGATCAATGATTATAGAATTTGATCCCCAGAAACAAATGGATTTAGGAATTGGGTGGAAGAAATAGTTTTTACTACCAAACTTTACTAAGGAAGAGACTCTTGGGTCTTCATAGCCATGAGTAGGGATGAAGTAAAAAATTATCTTGAACTATTAAATTTGGAATTTAAGTGGTCCAATAATAAATTGAACATGAAGAAGGCTTGTATTGGTACTATTTCAATCACTTAGTTTAGTTTGATTGAGCAATCATATAATCATTCTAGGATGGTAGAAATACCAATTTGAGTGGGCTTATCCCTTGGAGTTACATTAGTTTTCCCATCACCTCTTCTTCTTAAGATTATTATTATTTTTTATTAATTGTTTTAGTTTTAATTTCTCCTTTTTCATCATTATTTTTTATTTATTTCTTTTATGAGAAGAATTTTTTTTATAATACATGGAAATTATTGGGATGATTAGAGTGCTCGATTACCACCTAGAGGCTTTGACTTGAATGAACATAAAAATTGATCCTCCATCACATAGCACACATAAGTTCAATAACCTCTTCTAACTATGGTGACTAGGCAAGGAAACATATGTACCTTGGTCCAATCATACTAATTAGAACCATTTATTGATTACAAGAATCCTTGATGATACATGCTTTTTATACTAGTAAGAAAGCACTCATCTAAGATTTAGATCTCACACCCTAAGGTGTGAATCCACTACCTATCCATGGTTCTAGTAGCATTAGCCTTAACAACTTGTAATGTGAGTCCTAGCTTCTTGCTAAATCTAAGCCTAGTTCAGTAGTGATGGATAGAGAAAAATGGATGGATGAATTTTTCTACATGGACATTCCATCGATTAAGAATCCATGTTGAACACATTAATAACTTCAACATTATCATTGCATTTAGGGAGGTTTTTATTATATTTGGAATATACCATTATTTGTGAAATTTTTAAAATTATTAATTTTTTGATCAATGAGTATAAATCATTACAAAGATTACAATATTCTATAAAATTACTACATTGATTAAATTGATATTCATAAATATCTTTTGTTGCACAATATTAATTCATATTAAAAAGTAATTCATATCATGTCAACTTAATGTAAGTGCTTATATATTTCAAAGTACATATTATTAGAAACTCTAATATAATTAATCTAATTCTTCTAGAAAAACATTCATATCACTTCAAAATAAGGGAAGTATAAATATTGTCATATCTACAAATCGTTCTCAAAAGCATGAGTATGGATGTCATCTTATAATATGATATTATTCAATTTTATCTATAGCCTATACATTGGTATTTGCATTCTATCATAACATGTCTTTGATTATCAACTTTAATCTCCTATTTAGTTTCACCTTCCTTTTATCTCATATTTTGCTTATCCATGCATCGACCATGAAGTTAGGTTGCACTATTCTAACTTTAGTATCCTTTGAATTATATATCTATTCAAAATCCATGCATTTTTTCTCTACTCTTGATTTTGGTGTGAACAAGGCTATTGTTATATCTTTTATAATGTCCTTCCTTAATTTAATATTTTTTACTCTACCCACCCATATAATGTTTACTTAATTTCCATATTTTTACCCAACCAAAAGCATCATCGCATTTTTGATATCAAAAAATGGATTAAATGATCTTTTTGGCTTCTTATTTTGAAATCCAACATATGCAACTTCTTGATCCTACACTTGAGTTGCATCAATATTTAATCCTAGACTAATAATAACCTTCTAAAGAGTTCTTGACTAGAAATGTTCTATAATAGAATTCCCACAAAATATTTTGTCTTAAAAAGCATCTAAAGTTTCTAATACTTTTGTAGTAATTTATGTTTTCCATTCACTCTAGCTGATCATTTTCATAAAGCCCTTTAATCATCTCATTCCATACCTTGATATGGGATCTAATGTAGTCTATAATCATTGTTATGTACTTCGTTTGACGAAATGTAGTGTCTATGATAATTGGTTCACCTCTAAGAAGACTTGGATGTCCATTAATTATTTCCCATAGATCAAATAGTTTAGACTAATTATTTCCCTAAAATTTCTTTCTCATATCATCACAAGAGTTCCCTTCTCTAGGTAGAATCTAATATAATAAATTTTTTGTGTTTGACAAAGATTCTTCACTTGACTTGATATATATCCTTCAAGGAGTCCTTGAAAGTCATATTCCATATTAATGTTATATGGAGTGTAGTTGTTGTTACTACCTTCATCTATGACACAATATGTATCCATAAGCTTTGGTAGAGAAATTATATCATTTTTTCTCATAGTTACTAAAAGTCTTTTGAAACTTGCATCAATATCTTTATGCACATATCCTATTGGAAAAAAGCTTAACTCTATAACTTTAAAAATTCTTTTTGCTGTAAGTAATTACAAATAAAGGAACATGTATTTATTTTTTTAATCTCCTTCTTACTTATCCATTATAGAAAAAGTGTAGCAGGTAATAATTTAAAATTAGAGCTTGGATTTAAAAAGTGTAGCAAGTAATGATTTTGTTCTCCATGTTTTATTCTCGACTGGTTTATTAGTACTTCTATAAGTGAACATCTTCTGTAATTCTATTATTTTTTTTCATCATATCACCATACCCACCAACAATATTAACCTCCAAATCTCTCAAGAATTTTGAAAAAGCTGTTATGGAAAATTGTGAATCCATATGTATATAAAATGGACTAAAATTTCCAAAACATTCATATTCCCATATTTTTACGAGAATTTCTATTAAGCAGATTTGAAACCCCTCAATCTTAAGGATATTTGTAGGCAAGATTAATAGTTTTTTCCAATGAAATTTTTGACTTATCCATTATATCATGAATGATTCTTATGTAAATATTAGATTGCCTTGTCACAAGATCCCTATGAATGTAGTATATGTTCCTACATACAATTACATAATCATAATGAGTTTCAAGCTTTCTTTAAATTATATCTCTTTTCAAATCATCCTTGGTGTATTTATTTTTCTTATCCAATGTATGATAATTTCTATAAATTGAGAAATCATGCTTTCTATAGGAAATTATATTTGGATAGTATTTAATGAAAATATTTGATAACTAACTTTTGCCAATTAGTGGTAATCCTAGATCAACTAGCCAAGGCCTAATGTAATTTTTTTAGTAAAATACATTGACTCATAATCATATGCAACATTGTAATTAGTTCAAATGTTCTATCCCTCATAACTTATCTACAATCTGATGGAGATTGATCAGTACTATCATCAAGCATTCTCTTAAGAATTGTTATTGTTATAATCTTACTTAATCTAGGCTTTACCTTTACTATGTTTTCATGTTTAAAAAATACATGTAAATTCTTGAAATAACATAAGTGACTGTAGAATGTACTACTTGAAGGAAGAAGGAGAAGGAAGTTGAATCATATTCTTAATGGATATGGACTATTCTCACTTAATATTGCTTTAGCCTTTGCATGAGACAACTAAACTTGAGCAAACTAGAGAGCCTCTCATTGCAATTCCTGATCTCTTCTAATGCAACCATTGCTTCTTTTGCTTCTCTTAAAATGCCAATAGTAGAATATAATTTTTTTTGTAGGATGTGTAATGACGGAAAACGTCGGCAGCTGGAAAATACCAAACAAAATCCCGCGTACACAGTTTTAACCACAGATCCATGCGAAGGCTATGCTGGAAAAACGAATTCGCAGCGCCCTGAACGGTCTTGTTGATCAGACAGGGACTTACTAGTCAGTAAACCGATGGAGATAATGAATATCTCGTGGAACGATCTGATTCGAGGAATCGAAAAAATGAGGGGAAAAACGAAGTAGATGAATTGTAACGATGATAACGCTAAACACGATAAGAGGAGGCTAATACAAGAGAAACACGTAGTCTCAAGGTCTACGCTTTGACTTGAAAGATGTATATTTTGTATATCACGTTACACTGGGGAGACCC
>MNCI01000044.1:0-10105 GCA_015680685.1 Gnetum montanum
GAGCTATTAACAATTCCTAGCCTTCAATGGAGAGGAAGGCAAAAATTATACTTAAGAGAAGGGAAGCTTCAAGCACCTAGGGAGTGAAGAGGCATGAGTACTTAATCTAATGGAAGAATCAATTTGATGATGATGCTATATGGATCCATGAGAACAAAATTATCAACTAGGGGATCACTTCTACTTATACTTTCTTATTTATAGGAGTTTGCTTTTTGAAACATGGGAGATCTTGTGTAGGAACACCTTTTTTGATTCCCTTTTCTCTTTTCTATAAATGGTTTTTTGTAGGTTTCAAGAGCTAGAAAGATATCTTGGAGGTCAAAGAGACATCTAAGCTAAGAATCAGGATGAAACATGAGATGTCCCACATGTTTGAGAGATGTCTCTACCTAAAGCTATCTTGTAACATGAGATGTCTCACATGTGGAGGAGACATCTTATCATGTTTGGATACATCTTAGGAGAAACATCCCAAATTCTAGGAGATGTATTAAGTGACATGTTCCAATCTTGAAGGAGACTTCTCACACCTTTAGGAGACATCTCCCACTTCCAAGAAATGTGTCATTTGAATGTTGGATTTTTCTATGGAGATGTCTTGAAAAGCCTAGAGAAGACTCGTATGACTAGTAAGACTTTCAAGTTGGCAATTCCAAAGTGGACATAGCTAGAAAAAGATGGGAATAGATAGAAATATTTGGAAAACTCCAAGATGAGCATGGAGAAAGATTTCTAGATTTCTTATCTTTAATTTCTAATCAATTGTATATGTGTTTCATGTTTTAAAAACATGGAGAATGAGGAGAGGCATGAGAGATGATGAGAATGGCATAAGAGCATAAGTTGAGAGTGCATGAACATGTATGCAGCTCCATGGTGAAATTGGGTATATGTTTGGCATGTGTGTATCTCTTATGTACTTATGNTGGTATATGTTTGGCATGTGTGTGTCTCTTATGTACTTATGTCAGTTTGATCTCATTTAGTTGTCCCATGCATTAGGGAAAATCCTTGTGCAATTGTAGGACCTCATTCTTTACAATGTTGTTTGAGTGTTTGTGAGTGATTTGGATGTTTGAGGGTTGTAGAACCTTGATGAAATCTTCTTTACAATAATAAAAAATAACTATTTTTTTTATCTTTTCTACCATATTATTATTTTTTATAATATTTGGATTTAGTGTAAACCTGCTTCAATTACATACTCTCATAAGTTGCATATTTCAAGGAAAGTTAAATTCTCTTAAAGATGTTCTTAAGCATATGTGAGAACATAATTGGAATTTTTAGGGGATGTAATAATTTAAAAAATGAAATATCTATTGGAAGGAAGTGCAAATTTTTTTTCAAAATCACGTGAGATTACAAAAGCTTCACAAACAACCTAACTGCACAATGTTAGGAAAACAACCATAACTTCATCGTTATGAATCCAAATTAACTAACAAAACATTAATTAGAAAGACTAAATGAATAGCTAAAAACCCATAACCTTTAATTACATAAATGTGTAGCCATTCTACTAAGAAAAAAATATAACATTGGTTGCTTTTCCATGCCAAAACATTAAAAACCTCAAAACCTAGATTTCACATAACCATGTGATGAGTGGCGAGGTACCCCTACACAACCATACGAATACAAGTGTTACACGCGTGATCCAGTCGATCTGCAAGGACTAAATGCTTATGTGCCTTATGGAACACTTAAGGTTAATCAATCGTTGTCTTTCTAGACTTACTTGTATTGTCACGGTTGTATGGTTAAGTAAGTCTAAGGTATATGATTTTTATAACTTTTATCTTTTTATCGCCTATGCTAAGATAGGAAAGGGTGAAGAGACTAAGTAACTAACGTTCACTAACTAATATTTAATCGTCCTAGCATTAGTATCCGTTCCCACTTACCATACACACCCTGAACCAGTGCAACACTGCTAGGATTACCAAACGTTATTCGTTACTAGGTTACCAAGCGTAGCACACATGCTCGAAGCGATCGTACTGAATGCACTTAACTAGGAGTTGAGGGTTGAGAGGGATTAATTATCTAAGAAATAATTTAAGCATTTAACATTGATTAAATCCTAATTAGCTTAGTCCATGCACTACAAGGTTTATTAGAATTTTCGTCTTTATTTCCATACACAAATGTGTGCTCAGGTACAATTTTCTCGGATAAAGATCCATTCACTTTAAGACTCCTACTGCAAGCACATGGAAGTTATTCTATTTCTGGAATGGTAAAACTGCCAAAGTTTAGCTAAGGGTCTAGATCTAGATGGAGAAACTAGGGAAAGCTTCCTCTTATTTATAGACAAGGTGATGGGCTGCAATATCATGTACACGATATCGTAGGGGTCAACGCGATATCACATACATGATATTGCGGCCCATGCGATATCGCGTCCCATCACCATGGAAACATTCAAAATAGACAAAACCATTGAAACCCATTAAAATTTACACCAAATTAATGGGTTAGGATTTTTTTGAAATTTAATTTTAATAAATGCTAAGGCCTAGATCTAAAAAAATGGCCACACCCCAAAACCTTAAGAAAAAAAGAATGAAATAATAAGTCCTATTTTCAAAATCGAATCTACAAAAGCTTAATCAAAAAAATAACTATAGATCTATAAATAGGAGGTGGGATTTCATTAGAATTCCATTTTAATCACACCAATAGAGTAGATCTAGAAAAAATGACCTTAACAAATAGGAAGCTAAAAACTAGAAAAACCATAAGAAACAAAGGAAAAAATAGGTAGAACTACTTACCTTCGAGCAACAATATAAGAAACCTAAATGGATATGGGCCTAGGTACTTCTTCTATCTCTTGAGCATGTTCATCCACCTTTCAGATCATAGGGTTTTCGCTCTTTCCACCTTGTTTCTTTGGTGCCATGGTAGGCTCAATGTTGGGAATGGTTGAAAATTGAGAAGGATGAAAGATCAATGCCACACTAAAAATTGATTACTAATACCACAAGAAAATTTTCCACATCTCTCCTCCAATGTGCTGTTATTATAGAATTACAATTGTGATCAAAACTTGCAAAATTTGACATATAAAACTCATCTAAAATCTAAATGCAAACCTTGAAACCCCAGCACTAATTCAGTGCACCATAACTACAAGTGTAGTCAAGTGCAAAGGGGAAAAAGTCTAGTTCACATTAATTTTGGATGGGAAACAACTTCACTTTTCTAAATTTTAAATTCTTGGATTCTGGGCCCCACCTTGCACCTTCTCTCTTAGCCAAAATCAACTCATAGTTTTTTTCTAATTTGATAGTTAAAACCTTATGGCAACCTTAACCCCCATGCATCCATGCTAAGGATACCATGCCCTGCATGAAAACATAGCTTCTAGCTTCTATTTCACAAAGTCTTAAAAACACAAATATTTTGCTATTTTTGGTAACCCAAACTTGCCGTTTTCAACAAGGTAAGCCATGAAAAAACCTAGACACCATGGATTTTCACATTAGGGCAATAGTGCCCAATGTGGAAGAAGGGGAGTAACACCCATTCTTACTTCCTCACATCCATCTAGCCCATGTTTGACCTTGAAATGAGCCCACATGACCTAGAACCCCTCCAAGAATCTTTGGTAGCCTTGGAATCTACTTGGCCTCTAATATTAGCCGAATTTGCTTCCTCATCCTCCTAGCCTAATCCTACATGTCAACATAAGCACAACAAGTGACATCTGCATGACAAAATTGTTAAAAAATGTTAAAATAATGCAAAATATTATGAAATAAGATCAAACAAGATTAAAACAAAGTAAAGCAAGGCTAAACAAGGTAAGGTAGGATCGCTACTAGGTAAAATAAGGTAATAAAAAAGGAAAATATGGCTAAATAAGGTTGAAACATTATCAAAACAAGGTACAATAAGGTTAAAACAAAATAAAAATATGACAAACATGATCAAGCAAGGTCAACACCGTATTAAGTTTAATATATATTTTTTATCATTTTGTATTTAAGATAGCAAAAAATCTAATAAAATGGGCTACAAATTGTCAAAATTAGGAAAATTAATCTATAAATTGTTATAATTAGAAAAAAGACTTTAAATTATTAAATTAATAGGTTTTCCTAATCACACTAGTTTAGAAAAACCAAAAAATTACTATTTCCTAGCATGTAGAGGCCATGGTCAATTTCAGGTCAAGGTTCAATGTATCTAGTTAATTTTCTAACCACTTTTCTCACATGTAGCATATCGAAAGAAAAATAAAGAATTATTATTTTTTTAATTTTCATGTTCTTAGGGAGTTTCCTAGGTAGTGTATGGAACTTGGATTTTTAGCACATAAATTAAAATAGTAATTATTTTTTATTTTATGTGTTCATATGCTCTTCTATACACTGCCATAGCATACATAGCTTTTATTTTCAACATGTGAATTAAAATAGTAATTTCTATGTGTTCTCATGTACGCTCTTGTGTACACTACCATAGCATATGTAACTTTGGTTTTTAACATGTGAATTAAAATAGTAATTTCCATGTGTTCACATGTACGTAAGCTATTGTTGTTCAAGGTCACTTCATGTTTTACTAGTTACATTTATGATTATTCTTGTCATGAATGGTTGCATGTCTTTATTGCTTGCAAGCCCCAAGTTATGATGGTATTACCTTTGGCAATGATGTTGACAATGGTTCTCCTCCTCTTCCCATGACTTAGATCTATCCATTAATGGACTTGTTGTATTTTATTATTTTTGTTATATCATTGTTTGATGTGGTTCCATTTGGCCATAATGGTTCCAAAAACCATGTGTTATTCTTGTTGTTGTATGTTGCAATATTTTGAATAGTGCAACCATGGTTAAGGACATTTATTTTTATTTGACATCACATAGTGTGACCATAGCTACTATTTTGCCTAAATTGTTTTTGGTTATTTATGTTTTATATTTTTATATGCTTTAACTTGCTTACATAAGGGCTATGAGTTAAAACAACGAGGTTATAAAATTTAGAAATAAGATTAAAAATGTAAAAATCTAAAATAGACATGCATTTTAAAGTGAAAACTATGAATAGTGCAATAAGGCAAATAGGTCCTAATGTACACATTTGGAAGATAAGATGAAGGTCATAAATTTACTAGTTTAA
Source organism: Gnetum montanum (assembly GCA_015680685.1). Taxonomy (NCBI): domain Eukaryota; kingdom Viridiplantae; phylum Streptophyta; class Gnetopsida; order Gnetales; family Gnetaceae; genus Gnetum; species Gnetum montanum. Next base: position 5,143 of record MNCI01000044.1, read on the forward strand.
GCCCTTGTAGGCCATTATCATATGAATTTTAGGCCTTGGTGGGCCATGATGTTGCCTATTTTAGGACTTAGTGGGCCATGATCACACCTATCTACCAAGTATGAGATGATCTCAAAAGAACATGTAAGGATAAAATAAGCAATAAAACATGATACAATGTTGCAAAGTACACAAACGACCATGAACAAAAGAAGGCATAAAGTATCCATAATGTATTTGTTACTTAACATCCAATGAATCAAGGGTCATCCTAGTTTCACCATTCTTGTTCAAAATGATAATTGGTAGGTGATTTTATTGATTGTTTAGCATTTTAGAGTTGATGTTGTTAATCGATGAGCGGCGAGGTACCCCTACACTCAACCATACGAATACGAGTGTTACACGCGCGATCTGGTTGAACTTCGCAGACTAAGTGCCTACACGCCTTATGGAACACCTAAGGTTAATAATTCGTTGTCTTCCCAAGCTTACTTGTATTTGTCACAGTTGTATGGTTAAGTAAGTCTAAGGTATATGATTTTTATATCTTTTATGTTTTATCGCCTATGCTAATGAGGGAAAGGATGAAGAGACTAAGTAACTAACTTTAACTAACTAAGTTGTAATGCCTAGCATCAGTATCCGTCCCACTTGTTGTTCACACCCTAAACCAATGCAACCTTCTGGGATTACCAAACGCTATTTGTTACTGGGATTATCAAGCATAACACATGTGCTCGAAGAAGTCGTAATGAATGCACTTAACTATGAGAGTTGAGGGTTGAGACAGATTAAGTCCTTAAGAAAGCATTTAAACAATTAACAATAATTAAATTCCTATTTAGCTTAGTCCATGCACTGCAAGGTTTATGCAAATGTTCATCTTTATTGTCGTACACAATTCTGTGCTTAGGTACAGAATTGCTCGAATAAAGATTCGTTCACTTTGGGACTCCTACTGTGGGCACATGGAAATTATTCTAACTCTGGAATGGAAAAATGACAAGATTTTGGCTACGGTCTAGATCTAGATGGTGAAACAAGGGAGAGCCACCTCTTATTTATAGATTTGATGGCACGCTGCGATATTGTGTACTCGATATTGTAGGGGAAGATGCAATATCGTGTATACGATATCACGATCCATGCGATATCACATCCCATCATACCCCCAGGACTGAATAAAAACTTATCCTCGAGTTCCTTACAAAATATTGGGAAGGTATGGGATTATTGACTCAAATGGAACTAATGGTGAATGGGATGACATGTGAACGGATCATAATTACAAAACATGACAAAAATGATGTTCACAAAAACAAGAGTGAACACTTTATATATTTGACATCAGGCCTTATTTGACAATTGAGAAAGAGAGAGAGAGAGAGAGAAGTTTTGTTGCTTCCAATGCCAAGATTACGCCTTTTTTTGTCCATCCATTAGTGCGCCATCAATCTCATTCCTTGCGTGACTGCGTCATCACCAATCCATTCCAAGTGTTCCCTCTAGATCCAATCTATTGTTGTATGATTACCATCTACACACACAACACAGTCTTATATTAGCAAGGGTAAGTGAATCACAATGTAGTTGATACCTTGCTTCGGTGAAAGGTCCATTAGCTGAGTTGTGGTATGGCTGATTATGTATTCTAGAGATATGATATGGGTGACTACCGAAGGTGTAGGGGTTAGGAGAAAATCAAAAAAATTGGGTCAGGACTCCTATGACTAAGAGCAAACCATTAGTAGCGATATAATGGAGAAAGAAAAGGAATAAGAAAGATTGAGAGAAAGAGACAACGGTAACGTCGATGAAATGGATGTCAAGATGGAAATGAACAAAATAAGATTGATTGAAAAAATGTTTAAGGGAAATAATTTAATTGGTGCACCAAATAGGAATGCCAGTGGATCCTGCCCAAAGTAGGCTCATGCCCTTAATGCCCTGACATTCCCACATTTAAAAAGTCTGTAAGCCCTAGAAATGTCATTTGGAGACAAGAGTGAAAGTCTTAACCACAAGAATTTACCAAAAAGAAAACAATGCATCAACCAAAATATAGACTATTGATACATTCGGTAATGAGGTGAACAATGGAGAGAAGAGAATGGAATGGAATCCCAAAAACAAGGTGTTGTACAGCCCCTAGTGTATTTCATGGTTAATATGACTTAGCAGATCCCATTCCAAGTTTGGCCTCAACAAACCATATTCAGTGACTTTGCATTAATGCATTTGGCTAAACCATCCACTTGAAGTAACAAGAATGCTTCGACCAAAGAGTCACCAACATTCTAACAAAGCAAAAGAGGAGATAGGAAGTGAGGAAGGGCTTTAGTTAGAGGGAAAATTTTTATTTTAGTTCCATAACCAGTGCTTGTAGCCTAAATGATTATTTCATCTAAGGGGTGTGCTTTGAATTCTCACTGTATTTTTTTTATGTTTATACGTGAGAATCACACCATGCAAAGATTTTGTTATTTTTATTTGCTCAGCTTCATAATAAGGTGGCAACGTCAAAATGGTAAGAAAACTCAAGAAGAAAACATCCAAGCACCCAAGAGAATGGCCAGCACAAATGCATCAAGTTTCCTTGAAGTCACACCCTTTTCAGTCCTTGAGTCTTTCTTGAGTTTGAGAAATGCCCAATCACTAATTCGTTGATAGTTCTTATTATTTTAAAGAAAGGGACTATACAGTTCCAAACTAAGAGAGACCATAGAATTCTATGGATACATAGATGATGTGGAATCATTACCTGTTATATCAAAAGAACCATACCTTAGTGTCAACATCATCACTTAAAGGTAAAAACCAAACATTGGCAACCAATAGAATATAGTTCATACCATATTTGGAGCACTTATTGCATGACAAACTTAACAAAATGGATAAACACACACACTCACACAAATAAAAGAAAAGGTATGAATGATGTTGCAAAACAAAAACAAGAAAAGTTAAAGAAATTTGTAAAACAAAAATGTGCAAAACAAAAATGTGTAAAACAAAAATTTAAAAGAACTGAGAGCCTTAAATGATTAGCATAGTTGGCCAGCTTCCCCATGACTGAATTGAAAGGGAGAGATTTGAAATAATGAGCATGGTTTTCCACTATCAAAGGTGTAATTTGAACTAGTTGTTCTTAGTTCATGGAAGGGTTTGGTTTGTTGCACATTGACCAGTAATCTCCTATTAGGGCTTTCAGGCTTGTATATTATCATGGCTCCCGAGGAAAAGACCATATGAATAATGTAGGATCCTTCCCGCAATGTTTGAAATTTTGTGTGTTGTGGTGCATGCATGGGGTTCCAGTAAAGGACCTTGTCTCCTAGTTGGTAGTTAACCTTTTGAATTCTTAAGTCATGATGTTGCTTGTTATGTGCCTTGTGCAAATCATTTGATGACAGAGAAACCAATCTATTCTCATCTAGCATGTTTAGGGTTTCCAATCTTTGTTTTTGTGCTAGGTCAAGATCAAGGTGGAGGTCACATGCCATGGATAGTGTACGAAGCTCAGTTTGTATTCGGAGATTTGGAAGTTTTCTATATACTAACTCATAGGGAGAGTAGCCTGTAGGGAGTTTTCAAGTGGAGCGGTACACCCAGAGAGCGTCGTTCAGTTTCATGCTTCAATCTCACCTAAATTTGCTAACTATTCTTGTTAATATTCTCATAATCTCTTGATTAGTGACCTCAGCTTGGCCATTAGCTTGGGGATGATAAGGTGTGGTCAATTTCTGTTTAACCCTTAAGCGTTGCATCAACTTGCAAAAGCTTGCACCCATAAAGTGTGTTCCATTATCAAAGATGAGTGCACATGGCACACCAAACCTGTTTATGATTTTTTTTGTATAAATCATGCATCTGTAGATGATGTGTAGTCTGTTACAGCAGCTGCTTTAGCCCATTTTGTTAAATAGTCAACATCAACAATGATATAAGCTTTTCCATTGGATGTCGGTGTAATGGGTCCCATAAAACCTATTCCCCAAATGTCAAAGGGTTCCAGAGGATGAATCCATTGTTGTGGACCCTCCATTCTAGTAATCATTCCACCATCACGTTGACAGTGCTCGTAGGATTGGACAAACTTATGGGCATCCTAAAATAGTGTTGGCCAGTAATATCCTGCAAGCAGGATCTTAATGGCTGTTCGTCTCCCTGCATAGTGGCCTCCATAGGGGCCCTCATGAGTGTCTTGGAGAACTCTTAATTGATCCTCATCGGGCACACACCATCGAACCAAGTCATCAGGATAGAATTTATAGAGTTGTCCATTGATTTCCATGAAGTACTTGGTTTTGTGAAGAAATTATTGCTTCTTCCTAAAATCCAACCCCTATGGTGGTTGTTGGGAAAGGAGATAGGTGAGAATGCTACTATACCAATTCATGCTCATGGGTTGGTTATTCACTACACCAGCAAAGAGGGTTTCATCAGGAAAATGATCAAATATGGCATATTCATCGTCTTTGTTGTCCCAGCACAACCAAGATAAGTGATCTGCAACTATGTTCTCGGTACCTTTTTGGTCTACTATTGTTAGATCGAACTCCTAAAGGGTTACCAACCAACGTATAATATGAGGGCCAACCATTAGCTTGTTCATGAGGAACCTAATTGCACTATGATATGTATGAATGTACACTTTGTAGCCTAACACATAGTGCCTAAATTTGTCTAGTGAAAACACTATAGCCATTAATTCCTTTCCTGTAGTTGCGTAGTTCAGTTGTGCACTGACAATACTCTTAGTCACACAGTGGATGTAATAAGGGCATTTTTTTTCATCTAACTATGTCAGTATGGCTCCTAGGGCATAATTAGATGAGTCAATCATTATATGGAATGGTCTGGACCAGTTAGAGGCTTGTAGAATAGGGGTTTCCAGGAGCCTTTGTTTTAGAGTTTGGAATGTTCGTTCACATTTCCTGGTCCATTTTAATGATGCATACTTTTTCGTTAACTCTACCAA
>MNCI01000047.1:391-11770 GCA_015680685.1 Gnetum montanum
TAGGATAATTTGAAATTAACAGGAAGTGGGGTAGAAATTGGCTTACAATCTTGCATGTTGAAGCGTTGCAAGATCTTACTCAAGTAATTTTTCTGAGAAAACCAAATCTTCTTGTTATTTCTGTCTCGGTGAATTTGCATCCCTATAATCTTGTTTGCTGGTCCCAAGTCTTTCATATCAAATTCCCTAGCCAACTGTGCCTTCAATTCTTGGATTTGCTGTTTGTTGGGACCTACATCCAACATGTCATCCACATACAATAGCAAAATGATAAAATCTTCATCAAAGCTCTTGAAATATGTACAAGGGTCTGCATTGAGTCTATTGTACCCAAGGCTCATGATATATGAGTCAAATCTCTTGTACCAACACCTTGGCGCCTGTTTGAGACCGTACAGAGATTTGTTCAACCTGCAAACCAAGTTCTCTTTGCCTTCTTTTGCAAAACCTTCTGGTTGGAGCATATAAATCTCTTCTTCAAGATCTCCATGCAGAAAAGCAATTTTCACATCTAGTTGTTCTAGATATAGGTCAAATGTAGCACACATTGCTAGGACTACTCTGACTGTTGTAAGTCTAGCCATAGGAGAAAATATCTCATTGAAGTCAATTCCTTCTTTTTGAGCATATCCCTTTACCACCAATCTTGCACAATATCGCTCCACTTGGTCATTACTATCACGTTTGATCTTGTAGACCCATTTGTTTCCAATAGCCTTTCTTCCTTGTGGTAGTGTAACAAGATCCCATGTCTTGTTTTTGTGTAAAGCTTCAATCTCCTCTTGCATTGCTATCATCCACAAAGACACATCTTGACTTTTGAGAGCCTCATGTAAAGTTGAGGGCTCTCCATCCTCCATTAAAAGGCAATATGCAACATTACTTTTAGTAACATAATCTAAGTGCCAAGTTGGTGATCTTTTTACCCGAGATGACCGACAAACTTCATAAGCTTCAAACTTGACTAGTTCTTTCTCTTCATACATTGATGTTGCTTCAAAAGTAACTGGATCTTCAGCTTTTGTCTTATCTTCTACCTGAATTTTAGTAGTCTCTGAATTCTCCTTTGAAGTGCTAGCATCTCCCTTCTCTTGCATTTTATCTTCTACAAATATCACATCTCTACTGATGACAACCTTGTAGGTAGTGGGATACCACAGCCAATACCCCTTAACTCCATCAACATACCCTAAGAAGATACATTTCTTAGACTTTGGGTCCAAATTTGATCTTTTTTGGTCATTGTACATCACATACACAAAACTTCCAAATGTATGGAGTTGAGAATAAATAGCTGGCTTACCAATCCACATTTCTATTGGTGTTTTCAGATCAATCGTAGTTGATGGAGACCGATTGATTAAATAGCAAGCCGTATTAACTGCTTCAGCCCAAAATGACTTGGTTAGATTTGTAGCCTTCAACATTGATCTTGTTTTTTTCCAACAAGGTTCTATTCATCCGTTCTACCACTCCATTTTGTTGAGGAGTGTGTGCCACTGTGAACTGCCTATTGATGCCTTCTTGTTGACAAAATGCATTAAATTCATCAGTTTTATATTCTCCTCCATTATCTATCCTTAGACACTTGATCCTTTGTTTGGACTCAAGTTCATCTTGTGCTCTAAAAACTTTGAAGATTGAAAAGACATCTGCCTTTCTTTTGATTGGATACACCCAACATCTCCTGGAGAAATCATCAATAAAAGATACAAAGTATCTTGCTCCTCCTAGGGAAGTCACTAGTGCTTGCCAAACATGAGAGTGCAGCAAGTCCAAGATGCCTCTACTCTTAGCTGTTGATGTGCTAAACTTTAATCTATGTTGTTTGCTAGTAACACAATGCTCACAAAATGGTAAACATACTGAATTGAGCCCAGGAAGTAGTCTCTGTTTAGAGAAAATCTTCAAACCTTGTTCTAACATATGAGCAAGCTTTCAATGCCACAACATCATTGACTCTTCTTCCAAACTAGTTGATGTAACAGAAGACTCTCCCACTTGGTGTGTGTTCCCCATAAGCATGTACAAATTTGCAGCAACCTTTTCTGCCTTCATTACCACAAGCACACCTTTGGTAATCTTCTGGATCCCATTCTCTATATGAGTTTTGCACCCAACATCATCTAGTTGTTCTAAAGATAGTAGATTTTTCTTTAGGCCCTCCACATGTCATACCTCTTGTATGGTGCAAATAGTGCCATCATACATCTTTATCTTGACAGTACCAATACCAGCGATTTTAAAAGCATGATCATTTCCCATGTACACAGATCCTTCTGAGATTGGTTTGTAGTGATAAAACCATTCTCTCCGAAAGTCATGTGCCATTTTCTCCTGAATCCAAGATCCAAGCATCAATGAGCTTTTATCTACCTTCAGCAATAGTTGCCTCATTGTATAGAACATTACCGTCATATGAGGTACTTGCCACATTCCCTTGAGGATTCTTTTCATTCCACTTGCCATCATTTGTGACCTCTCGCGGCCTTTCTCCAATAGCTACCAGACAATTATCTTTATGCAAAATTGCCTGTATCTTCATTTTCCACAATGTGAAGTTGCTTCCATTGAACTTCTCTATTTCGTATTTGCCAGCCATTTTGTAAAATTTGTATGCATGATATGCAACACTTCCATGGACTATGAACCTTGCTCTAATACCACTGTTAGCAGATTTAGAAGCAAAATATGAAATGAGATGAAAATAACGAGCAATTGAACCACAGGAAAATGCAAAAGGATCTTATTATCAGAAATGGAAATAACACGCTTCTCTCTTCATCACAAGGAGAGAACAAGAAGAAGCCTCTCTCTCATGCAATAGAAGAATGTAAGAATGGGATAGAAAGGGGATGTATGTGATGGGTACAAAACATTGAGGTGAGGGAGGTCCCTTAAATAAGTAAATAATCATATGCTATTTTTAATAACCATAGCCTAAATTTATCAGGATAACTGTAGCTGAATTTTTGTAGCCTAAATTTAGCAGGATAACCATGGCCAACACATCCCTCAGAGTGTAGGGAATTTAACATTCCTCGTGAAGCTTTATCTTGGCAATAATTTATTCTGTGGCAAAATTCCTCCTCGGATTGCAAGTCTCAAGTCCCTGCAAGCCATAGCACTACACAGAAAAAAATTAAAGGGCAACATTCCAACTGAGATATCCCTCTTAAACAAGTCGCTTGCCTATCTCTATCTCTTTCAAAATAAATTGTTAGGTTCCATCCCTGCAAGTTTTGGAAAGCTAGTCAATCGGCGTGGGCTCGACCTCACTCGAAACCTACTCACGGGTGAAATTCCTTCAGGGATTCGAAACTATCCTATTTTGTAAGACCTTGCCTTGTCTTCAAACAACCTCTCTGGACCAATACCACCACAGGTTGTGGGTCTCAAATCCATTATGTTTAATTTTGATTTATCAGCAAATGCTTTATTGGGGATGTGCCTCTAGAGATAGCAGAACAATAGATGGCACACTGATGAGTGGCGAGGTACCCCTACACTCAACCATACGAATACGAGCGTTTCACGCATGATCTGGTCGAACTCCAAGGACTAAGTGCTTACGTGCCTTAATGGAACACCTAGGGTTAATCAATCGTTATCTTCCCAAACTTACTTGTATTGTCACAGTTGTATGGTTAAGTAAGCTTGAGGTATATGATTTTTATAGCTTTTGTCTTTTTTTATGTCTTCTGCTAATAAAGGAGAGGGAGAGAGAACTAAGTGACTAACTTACATTAACTATTCATTAAGTAGTTTCTAAATGTTCCTAACACCAGTATCCATTCCCACTTGCTATATACATCCTGAATTAGTGCAACGCTACTGGGATTACCAAACACTAATTGTTACTGGGTTACCAAGCGCTACACGCATGCTCGAAGCGGTCGTGCTGAGTGTATTTAACTAAGGGGGTTGAAGGTTGAGAGAGATATTAATTAACTAGGAAAGCGTTAAATTATAATTAATTACTAATTATCTTAATCTGTATGCTATAAGGTTTATCATAAAGTTCATCTTTATTGTCGTACACAAAATTGTGCTTAGGTACAAATTGCTTGAATAAAGATCCGTTCACTCTATAACTCCTACTACAGGCACATAGAAATAATTCTAACTCTAGAATGATAAAACTGCAAGAATCTGGCTAAGGGTCTAAGTCTAACTACCTTGGAACCAAGGGCACTACCTCTTATTTATAGAAGATGAGGTAGGACGCGATATCATGGATCATCATACCCCCATGACTAAATGAAAACTTGTCCTCGAGTTCCTTAAAAAATATTAGAAAGGTATGGGATTATTGACTTGAATGATAGCTAATGGTGAATGGGATGACATGTGAACGGATCAACATTACAATACATGGCAACATTAGTATTCATGACCACAAGAGTGAACACTATACACAATTGACATCCAACCTTATTTGGTAGCTGAGAGAGAAGAGAAAAAAGGAGAAGACGTGTTGCTGCCGACACCAAGATTGTGCCTTCCATTGTCCATCCATAACCATACCATCAATCTTATTCCTTGCACAATTGTTCCGACACCAGTCCATCCAGAGTGTTTCCTCCAGGTCTAGTCCATTGTTGTATGATTGCCATCTGCACACACAACACAGTCACATATGAGCAAGGATAAGTAAATCACAATACAGTTGATACCTTGCCTTGGTGTAAGGTCCATTGGCTAAGTTGTGATATGGTCAGTAGGGATTCTAGAGATATAACACTGGTGACTACCCAAGGTGTAGGGGTTAGAAAAAATTGAAAAAATTGGACTAGGGCCCCCATGACTAAAAGCGATCCTTTGGTAGCGATAGAATGGAAAAAGATAAGGAATAAGAAAGATGGAGAAAAAGAAACAACGAAAACATTGATAAAATGGATGTTAGAGATGGAAATGAACAAAAAAAATGTTGATTGCAAAAATTTTTAAGGGAAAGAAGTTAACTGATGCACCAAACAGGAATGCTAGTGAGTCCTCCCCAAAGCAGGCTCATGCCCTTTATGCCTTGACAAACCCACATTTACAGAGTTCGTAGGCTTTGGAAATGTCATTTGGGAGCAAGAGTTAAAGACTTAACCCCAAGAATTTACCAAATAGAAAACAATGCATCAACCAAAATATATACTATTGATACAATCGGCAATGAGGTGGAAAATGGAGAAAGAATGATGAGAAGAAGAGAATGGAATGGAGTCCCAAGAACAAGGTGGTGTACAGCTCCTTGTGTATCTATGGTTAATGTGACTAAGTAGATCCCATTCCAAATTTATCCTCAAACAATCTACATCCAGTGACTTCACATTAATACACTTGACCAATCCATCCACTTGAAGTAACAAGAATGCTTCTACCAAAGAGTCACTACCATTTCAAGGAAATGAGAAAGGGAAAAGTAGGAAGCGAGAAAGGGCCTTAGTTAGAGAGAACATGCTTGTTTAGTTCCATAACCAGTGCTTGTAGCCCAGATTATTTTTTCTAAGGGGTGTGCTTTGAATTCTTACTGTTTTTTTTTTTTTTTTGCGTGAGAACCACACCATGCAAAGACTTATTTTTATTGGCTCAACTTCCCAATAATGGAGCAATGTCAGAATGGTAAGGAAAACTCAAGAAGAAAACATCCAAGCACCCAAGAGAATAGCCAACACAATTGCATCAAATACCCTTGAAGTCACACCCTGTTCAGTCCTTGAGTCCTTCTTTAGTTTGAGAAATGGCCAGTCATCAATTCATTAATAGTTTTATTATTAAAGAAAGGGACTATATAGTTCCAAGCCAAGAGAGACCATAGAAATTCATGGATGCATGGATGATGTGGACTCATTGCCTATTATATCGAAAGAACCATACCTTAGTGTCAACATTATAACTCAAAGGTAAAAACCAAATATTAGCAATCAATAGAATACAGTTCATACCACCATCAAGAGCACTTATTAGGTGACAAATCTAACAAAAAAATAACAAAAACAACAAATAAAGAAAAAAACAAGAACAAAACAAAAACAAAAACAAACAAAAGAAATAGTCACACAAGGAAATGAAAAAGTATAACAATGTTGCAAAACAAAAACATGAAAAGTTAAAGAAATTTGTAAAACAAAAATGTGTAAAACAAAAACTTAAAAAGGAATTGAGGGCCTCAAAAGGTTAGTAGAGGTGGACGTCTTCCCCATTACTAAGTTGGAAGGAGGAGATCCGAAATAGTGAGCAAGGTCATCCCTTATCAGAGGTATTATGTGCACTGACCATTCTATATAGTAGCCAATGTGTCCAAGGAATGACTGAATGTCTTTGACAGTTTCCGGTTGATGGGTGATTCCTTGGATGATCCTAATTTTATCTGGGTCTACCTTTATTCTTGCATGTGAAATCTTATGCCCAAGTACTATGCCTTCTTGGACCATTAAATGGATTTTCTTCCAGTTGAGCCTTAGATTGGTTTCTATGCATCTTTTCAACACTTGCTCATATCGGTCCAAGGCTTGATCAAAACTTGTTCTATAGGTGGAGAAGTCATCCATAAAAACTTCCACTTCATTCCCTATCTGTTGTTGGAATATTCTTAGAACTAGACGTTGAAACGTGGAAGGAGCATTACACAAGCCAAACCACATTTGTTTATACGCAAACATTCCCCAAGAACTGGTGAACGTTGTCTTGGCTTAGTCTTCTAGGGCTATCTATATTTGGTTGTATCTACTATATCCATCCAGAAAATTGTAATAGCAATGCCCTGCTATGGTTTCTAAGACTTGGTTAATGAATGATAACGAAAAGTAATCCTTAAATGTTTCCATGTTCAGCAGCCTAAAATCTATGTACACCCTGTATTTGCCTCCCTTTTTAGGCATGATTACCAAAGGGATAACCCATTCACTATCAGCAATGGGATAGATAAACCCAGCCTTAAGAAGCTATTCTATTTCTTCTTTTACTACTTGTTTCAATTTTGGGTTTAATCACCTCTACAGTTATTTTCAAAGTTTCATGGAGGGGTCAGTGTAAATCCTATGTTGGCATATCCTAGGATCTATTCTAGTTAATTCAGGATATGACTAGGAAAAGGCTTTTGACCACATGTTTATTACCTTCAGCAGTCTTCTTTTTTTTTGAAAGCAAGTCTTGCATTGATGATTACCAGTTTTCCATTTTCGAGGATCATATATTCCAGACCAGTGGGCAATGGTTTCAATTCTAGGGGCTCTTGTTTGAATTTTTTAGGAATTTCCAACTACCCCCAGTGAATGTTTTTAAGGTTAAGGCTTGGAAGTTGGCAGCAAACTTGCTCTAGTGCATCTATGCTTTCGATGTAAGTGCAAGTTATTCCCTTAGTTAGTTCCATGCATGTTAATGAGTTTCTCTCTTGATCAGCTATCAACCACTGGGTGTCTTCTTGTCATGTGACTGCTGCATACAAGCACTTTTGTATGTTAATGTCTTGTGCACACCAGTTGCATGCAGGCAATGCTAAACTTTGCACAACCCCTGATTTCTACACGCAATTGCACTTTGTATCACTGTATGCGATGCATGAAACCTTCTTCTTCTTAATCTTTCCAAAGTGTTCTCCTTAGATATTTTCCAGGAAAGATCACGGATTCCTAGGCATGCATCTATAGTACTTAGCCATGCTCTTCCCATTATTATTGGGAAGTCCCCTTTACCATTGTTCACTTGTATCACTAGGAAATTAGCTAGGTATGACCACCCACACACAGTGGTGAAAATGTCCTCTACCAGTCCCAAGGGAACAGTGATGGACTGGTCGGCTAGCTCTAGGCGAATATTGCTCTTCTTTAATGGAGACAGGTTCTAGGCTTTGTACATTTCTTGTGATATTAAGTTGACTCTTGAACTTGAATCCAAAAGAGCTTTGCATGGCTCATTCCTAGAGATTTGGAGATAGATTAGAGGGCTTCCAAGATCAGAGAATTTCCTAGGAAGGTGGCCAACCTTAATCTAGTCAGTAACGACATGTATTAACATAACCGTATGCATTGAGCTCGGTGTTTGGTTTGAAGGGAGCTTTGAACCCTTGTTTGATGGGGAGGCGTTCAGAGGTTCAACCACTTGTGGTTGTAAGGGCTTGGTTGGAATGTTGGTTTTGAAGAAAGGTCTTTTCTTCATACGGTTGTTAGAACCAATAGCAGGTTGAGGGCTTATAATCCTTGTGGCATTGTGTTGTTGTGGTTGAGTAGGGAGTTCCCCTTGCATTGCTAGAGTGGGTGGTAATGGAGCTATTGGTGTAAGAGCTGCAGATAGATTTGAAGGATGGTATATTTGTGAGTTATCTTTCCTAGGAGAAGGAGTTCTATAATACTCATAGGCTTGGTAGTGATGTTGTGGTGTAATGTGACTAACAGAGTCACGTGGAGAGATTGGATGCTACATGTACTAGCCATATGGGTCAGGTTGCCGGTAGGGGTATTTTTGCCTTGGTGGTGGCATCCCCCAAGACTGTGGGTATTTCCACTGTTGATGTTACTCAAAGGGTTTTGGTGGAGTTTCACTTGGATAATATGTTGAAGGTTGGTGGAACTGCCTTGGGTTACCTTGGGGATAAGGTAACTGTCGAGGTGCTTGCCATTTATTAAATCATGGGTTGAGTGCATACACCCCAAATTCTTGTAGATGCGACATCACTGGGCAAAATCCTTAAGGATGGTCATATTGGCATATCTCGCATCCATCATCATTGTCTGTGTCTGAATCCACAACCTCTTCTGTGATGGCCATTTTGCCCTTACCCTTGTTACGTGCATTTTCCACTTCTCTCTTTTTCTTTTTGTCGTGGTCACTACCTTGCTCCCTAGGCTCCTCTACAATTTTAAGAACAGTTTTAAACCTACTATCCAGGGAGTCCCACATTTGGTCTACCTTTGCTGATACTTCTATTGTTAACTTTTGGAGAGGAAAAGTTTTCCTATTCACCATCTCTTTGAGTGGTGACTCTTCTTCCTTCTCACAAAATATCACTCCCCTTTTTCAGAGGGAAGGATCTCAGTTGTATTCTTTCACACTTTCTTTCTTTCGTAGCTCACCTTCTTCTTTGGTACTTGCTCTAGCAATCTATGAATTTGATGAGATCTAAGCTCCGATAACCTTCCTTGGGCATACGTCCCAAGGGTTCTTCTTGTTTCATGCTTAAGTCCATCCACGAGATGGCGTAGTTGATCCCACTGCGAATAACCATGGCCAGGGCAATGATGTAACAGTGCATAATAGCGGCCCATCGCAACATCCAAGGGTTCATGATTTCCTTACTTCCATCATTGGATTTGCTTCCATAGGTTAGACACTCAGGAGTACGTTTGGTACTTATCATTGAACAATTCTAACATTGTACTCCACCTCCGAATGGATTCCTATTCTAAGGACCGGTACCAGCTTTCAGCTTCCTTCACTAGTGTCCTTGGGAACAACTTCAGTTTTTGCCATTCGTTTTCTAAGTTTTGCAAGGCACATGCATCGTGGAATGCTTGTAAATGATTTTGAGGATCAGCGTTGTATCCCCCTTCACATCTTAGGATGTTTTTCATGTCTAACCTCTTGATCCTACTATCCTTTTGGTGCCTTATTGGAACTCTTACAGCCTCCATTATATCTAGCATGCTTCTAGTTACGAGTAGGGGTTCTTTGTGATCTTCTCGTTCATAGCATCTATGATGTCTACGTGGTTCCCTACTCTTCCTTCTTCTATGCCTTGATTCCTTATAGTACCCTCGTCCTCATTCTTGATTGTCTTGTCGATGTCTTTCACTTCGTTTTCCTTTATCCTCATGATTGGTTTCCTTATGACTACGTCTAGACATTGAAGGAGAGGGAAAAGGTGACGATGAAGGTGAAGAAGAAGGAGAACCATCACCATGACAATGTTTTCTACCTTCTCTTTGGTGGTCTCAGCCTCGATCATGATCACGATCAGAACGTCCGCCCTTATCATGTGTTCGTGTTCCCTCGTTGAACACTTCATGTTTGTGGGTATCAGAACCAGGGTTGTGAATAGTGGAGTGGTGGTTTTGATACACCACCTCCTGACCACTGTTAGGAAGAGGAACATCATTTTGTGGGGAACCTATTGAAGTAGGTTCACCATCCTCAATTTCATTCAAAATGTGTAGAGTGTCATGGGGCCATTTACCCTTCAAGAATGTATGGTATCTCTCCTGTCGCAAGTCCCTTTGACATTGTGCTTTTGTGGGATGATAGTCCCTTGTGTCATGATCACATGCAACGTATTCTACGTATAAAAGTAGTATGCCTATTCGTGTGAGAGCATGAAGGAGCATGTTGGGGATTGATCAGTCTGAAGGAAACACTATGTTACCCTCCAAGTCTCTCCAACGGAGTTGTTCATCTTAGTGGAGAATAAAGGTGAAATCGGGTACATACTCATCAAGATGAATATATATCACACGAAACTATTGATGAATTGGCAGATCTTGGTTACGTGTATTATGTCGTCGACTGCCTCTTGTGTTAGTCCTAGGTGGTGAAGTGCTCTTATGCAAAGAAGAAGACATCTTTTCTTATTCGGTATGTGATGTACTTTTGTCTCATATTTCTTTGATTAACCTTAAGGGTTTGTTTTAATGCTTCAATGATATGAATGATTTCCTATGTTCTACATAGCGCACAAACAACTATGTCCCTAGCAATGGTGCCAATGATGAGTGGTGAGGTACCCCTACACTCAACCATACAAATACGAGCGTTTCGCACATGATCTGGTTAAACTCCAAGGACTAAGTGCTTACGCACCTTAATGGAACACCTAGGGTTAATCAATCGTTGTCTTCTCAAACTTACTTGTATTGTCACGGTTGTATGGCTAAGTAAGCTTGAGGTATATGATTTTTATAGCTTTTGTCTTTTTTTATGTCTTCTGCTAATAAAGGAGAGAGAGAGAGAACTAAGTGACTAACTTACATTAACTATTCATTAAGTAGTTTCTAAATGTTCCTAACACCAATATCTATTCCCACTTACCGTATACATCCTGAATTAGTGCAACGCTACTGGGATTACCAAACACTAATCATTACTGGGTTACCAAGTGCTACACGCATGCTTAAAGCGGTCGGGCTGTGTGTATTTAACTAAGGGGGTTGAAGGTTGAGAGAGATATTAATTAATTAGGAAAGTGTTAAACAATAATTAATTACTAATTAGCTTAATCTGTATGTTGCAAGGTTTATCATAAAGTTCATCTTTATTGCCATACATAAAATTGTGCTTAGGTACAAATTGCTCGAATAAAGATCCGTTCACTCTATGACTCCTACTACGGGCACAGAAATAATTCTTACTCTAGAATGACAAAACTGCAAGAATCTAGCTAAGGGTCTAAGTCTAACT
>MNCI01000049.1:0-29493 GCA_015680685.1 Gnetum montanum
TGCTGACCGTGCCTATGAACATCTGCACATCTTGAAGAGAAAATACGTCTAGTATAGATATCACAAGTGCATTGAGTGCTTTAGCTNTGTCTAGTATAGATATCACAAGTGCATTGAGTGCTTTAGCTACACAGTTAACAACCACTTCAGCCATTGTCTCTTGTCCTTGGTGCTGCATCACCAAGATAGTTGCACCTTCACCTTTCTCTAATCGCACTGAGAAGGTGATGGCATTCCCAAAGATTTCTAAGAATAAATGGTGTTGTGATAAGGATGCCATCACCTCTCAAGCATTGGGATCTGACCTTGCAAGCAACAACATTTGTTGGGTAGAGAATATCCACCCATCCCTCTCCGTATAACTGATTATTTGAGCCACCTCATTAAGGTGACTCATTGCTAGTTGGTACACAGATGGATTTTCACCACTCGTTCTTGCACATTGCTCTTGCTCACCAAAGAGCTACTCTTGAATTTTGCACAACCACTCAATGGCTACGTGGACCTCTAGTGTTATTTCTTAAGTGGACAATGGTGTTGGTGGCTTCTCCTCTTCTTGAGTTGTTGTTGGTGTCTTTTCTTTCATAATCTCAAACCATGAGGCCAAAGGAGCATGCTTGATTCTGTTGTTTGAATAGCAGATGATTCCTACCCTTTTGTAGAGTTTTTGAATGAGGCATGGAAAGGGTAGGGTTTTCCTTCCATGTTCATTTTCTTTGAAATACTTTTCAATTTCCAAGTAGATGAGTTATGGAAGGTTCACAAGAAATTTCATGCTTACAGTGACACATGCTTGGATGGAGGAGGCGATCACCTTACTAGGCCTCACCATTGGATTAAGGTGATAAGCTACAATTTTGAAATAGATGCACTTCATCGGTCTGAGTGTGTCGTACTCATTACGATCAACCCCGTAGCATTACTGAGTCCACTCCTTCTTGGCCTCAGTATCACCTTTCATTAATAGTTTTACCAATTGTATCCCAATATCAGGCAACCCCAATTCCTGTGTGATAGCTTCAGCCGAGTAGGATACTTGAATATCCTTGTTCTTGACTATGGACCCTAGTCTTTGATTATTCTAGAAGAGGTATGTCTCTCCCATGTACAATTCTCCACTAGATGTGATGATTGGCCACAAGAGAGAGGTTTGAAGTTGTGTTTTAACTTCTACTAGAGATTTTTCTAGGAATGGCCCAAAGTTCATTTCCTGAAGAACTGATCGTTGAATCTCTCAAGACCTGATGATGTCAAGGCAGGCTTGAGTCAAAGTGACTTCAAGCCTTGGCATGGGTCCAGACACTTCTCTTTGCTATGATTTCTTAGTGGGTACTTCTTCTAGAATCTGTCAAAAAAATTCCACTTCGAGTTCCTCACAAAGAGGTCCCATTGCATGGGTTGCCTTTGGCAGTTCTTAGGCTTGTCCTTGTTAGCCTCTTCCAGCTCTGGGACACTTCTACCTTTGTTGAGAGGGTTTTCCTTCTTGTGGGTATTTCCATTTTAGTATTATCTATAATCACAATGAGACTATGGGTTAGCAATCGTTGTGTAACATGAAGCAATTGGAATACCTTTATCTCTTAAAGATAGTTACACTTGGCTAAGTTGTAATTAAGGTTAATTTAATTACTCTAATTATTATTTGATTTATATTTTATCATTAATAATTTATCCTAGAGGTTGTTGAAAGGGTTATTAACCCTTTGGGGAAGTTAGAAATTTCATCGATTTTTCATAGAAAACCTTAAGGTTTGTGGCCGCCATGATAAAGAGCTTACCTTTGGTAAGTGAAGGATTGTAAAATAGAGTGATTTGGACAAATGGTTAGGAAGTTATGGGCTCTGCAAGGTTTTGGGCTCTAAGAAATTGCAAAAATTCCCCATGTGTTATGAGGCAAAAAAAAAAAATTTCTAAGTGCACGACAATATATATAGTATTTTTGTGATGCACCGATGAGGCCTTGTTAATGTGGTCGACTGCATCAATGATGCCTTGTCAATACAACTATTGACCACCATAGACAATCATTGACTTTGGTTAAACCTGTAGAATACAAAGAGTTTTTGAATGAAATTGGAATCAAATGAAAGCTCAAAAGGTCAAGAATAGTATGAAAACATGAGAAGAGGGTGTTGGAGCTCATAAATATTGAAAAAATGGAGACAAAGTATTCAAGGAATGAATGAAATAAAAGGTTAAGGAGCACTGAGCAAAATACATAATGGAATATGCAAAAGATAGGATTGTAGCAATGTCAAAGGTAAGGAACCTTAACTAACCAAACCACGAGCTATGCAAGTGGATCCTTCCCATAGCAGGCTCATGACCTTGTTGCCCTTCCATAACCTCAACTAAGGAGTTCATGGGCCCCATAGTCAATTAATGATCATGAAAAGTTAAGGACCAACCAAAAAGAATCTATATAAGAATTCAAACACATTAGACCAAGACATAGAGCATAACATAGGACCCAGCAATGAGGTGAGTTATGGTAGCATGGATGGATGGCAGAGAAGGTGGAAGGGAATTCCAAATTGAGGTCATAAGAAGTCCCTTGTGGAATATGTGTTTAAAATGACCTAAGAAGGTCCATCCTTAGTCCAGACCAAAACCATCTACTTTCAATGAATTTGCATGGCCACCCTAAGACCAATCTACCCACATGAGTGATGGGACATGATATCACATGGGCCACGATATCGCATACGCGATATAGTATCCGCCGCAATATTGCATCCCTCGTGATATCACATACACAATATCGTGTCTTCCCCTGCGATATCGCATATGCAATATCCCAATGCACCATCAAATCTATAAATAAGAGGCAGCTCTCCCTTGTTTCTCATTCTAGGCCTAGACCGTAGCGAAACTCTGGCAGTTTTACCTCTCCAGAGATAGACTAATTTCCATGTGCCCGCAGTAGGAGCTCCAAAGTGAACGGATCTTTATTCGAGCAAGTATTGTACTTGAACATAAGTTTTTGTAAGGCAATAAAGACAAATTTCCTGGATAAACCTTGCAGTGCATGGAATAGGCTAAATAGGACTTCATTTACTATTATTTATTGTTTATCATTTAAATTATTTATTAGTTAATTAAACCTCTCTCAACCCTTCTCTCCTAGTTAAGTGCATTCAGTACGATCGCTTCGAGCACGTGCGTTACGCTTGGTGATCCCAGCAACGAATAGTGTTTGGTAACCAAGGTTGCATTGGTTCAAGGTGTGAACAGTAAGTGGGAATGGATATTGATGCTAGGTTAATTAAGGCTTAGTTAGTTAGTTAAAGTTAGTTAATTAGTCTCTTCACCCTTCACCTTATCAGCATAGGAGATAAAAATAGAAAAGATATAAAAATCATATACCTCAGACTTACCTAACCATACAACCATGAAAAATACAAGTAAGTCTAGGAAGACAACGAATGATTAACCTTAAGTGTTCCATGAAGTGTGTAGGCACTTAGTCTACGAAGTTCTACTAGATCATGCATGTAATGCTCATATTCGTATGGTTGAGTGTAGGGGTACCTCACCACTCATCATTGGCGCTGTTGCTGGGGACCAAGTGTTTGTGCGNCAGATCATGCATGTAATGCTCATATTCGTATGGTTGAGTGTAGGGGTACCTCGCCACTCATCATTGGCGCTGTTGCTGGGGACCAAGTGTTTGTGCGCTAAGTAGAACATAGGAAATCACTCATATCGTTGGGAGCTTAAACGAACCTTAGGGTTAATTAAACAAAAAATTATATAGCGGTTAATTAGCATACCAAATAAGACACAATTTCTTCTTCTTCTTCTCATAAGCGCACTTCACCACCTAGGGATCATACTAGAGACAGTTGACGGCACAAAACACATAACTAAAATCTGCTAGTTCCTCAACAATATAGGGTGGTATATACTCATCATGATGAGTACATACCCGATTTTACCTTTATCCTCCATTAGGATGAACAACTGCACTAGAGAGACTTGCAAGGTAACATAGTGTTACCTCTAGATCGTGTAGTCCCCAATATGCTCCTCCGTGCTTTAGCATAGATAGGCATGACACAGCTCTATGCTGAATACGTTATAGGTGATTTTGACACAAGGGATTACCATCCCACAGCTGCACAACATTTAAGGGACTCAAGGCAAGAGATCCACCATACATTGTTGAAGGACAAAGGGGTCCCGCACATCTTAAGAAAAATTAGAGATGGTGAACCACTTATAATAGGTTCTCTATCAAATGATGTTTCCCCTCCTAACAATAGTGAGGAGGTGGGGTATCAGAACCTACGCTCCATGATTCATAACCTTGGTTCTGATACCCATGAACACCAAGTGTTCACCGAGGAAACAAAAACAGATGACAAGGATAGGCACTTAGATCGTCATCATGATCGGGACCGTAGCCATCGAAGTGAAGGTAAGAAACATCATCATGGCAATGGTTCTCCTTCTTCTTCCCCTTCCTCACATCATTCACCCTCTCCTTCCACATTAGGGTGCAGTAATCAAGAGCATAATGGTGAGGATAAGGGTAAGCGAAATGAGAGACCTCGATGAGAGAGTCGAGAGAGAGGACGAGGGCACTCTAGAGAATCTAGGCATGGTAGAAGGGAAAGTAGGGAACAATGTAGGCATCATAGACATCATGAAAGAGATGATCATGATGAACCCCTACTTGCCACCCGAAGTATGCTAGATATAATGAAGGCTGTGAGAATACCTATAAGGCATCAAAAAGATAGTCGAATCAAGAGATTGGATATGAAAAACATCCCACGATTTGAAGGGGGATACAACGCTGATCCACAAAATCATTTATAGGCATTCCACGATGCCTGTTCCTTGCAAAACATAGAAAACGAGTGGTATAAATTAAAGTTATTTCCTAGGACACTCATAAAGGAAGCAGAGAGTTGGTACCGATCCTTAGAACAGGAAATCATTAGGAGGTGGAGTACGATGTTAGAACTCTTCAACGATAAATATCAAACGTACTCCAGAGTGTCTAACTTGTGTAAGAAGATCCAAGGATGGAAGCAGGATAATCACGAACCCTTGGATGCTACCATGGGCCGATATTATGCATTGCTACATCGTTGCCTGGGCCATGGTTACGCACAACAGGAACTATGCCACCTCGTAGATGGGCTAAGACAAAAAACTAGGAGAACCCTTGGGACTTATTCCCAAGGGAGATTATCAGAACTTAGATCCCATAAAATTCATCGATTTTTGGAGCAAGTAGCTAAAGAAGAAGTGGAGCTATGAAAAAGAAAAAGTGCGGAAGAATATAACTACGATCCTTCCCTCCGAAAGAGGGGAGTGAGATTCTGCGATGAAGAGGATGAGTCACCACCTGAAGAGTTGGTGAATAGAAAAACCTTGCTGCTTCCAAAGCTAACAATGGAAGTATCGACTAAGGTAGATGAAATATGGAGCTCCTTAGATAGCAAAATTGAAACTGTCCTAAAAATTGTAGAGGAGTCTAAGGAGGAACGAAGTAGTGAAAAGGACAAGAAAAAGCGAGATTCAGACCTTGCATGTAACAAGGGTAAGGGAAAAATGAATATCGCCAATGAGGTTTTGGATTTAAATACAGACAATGATGGTGGATGTGAGATCTGCCAATATGACCATCCTAAGGAATGTTTCCCAATCATCTCACATCTACAAGAGTTTGGGGTGTATGCACTCAAGCCAAGGCTTAACAGACAGTAGACACCCCAAAGGTTACCTTATCCTCAAGGTAACCCAAGGTAGTTCCACCAACTGTTAACATATTATCCAAGTGGAATGCCGCCAAAACCTATCGGACAACACTAGTAGTGGCAACACCCATAGTCATGGGTGATTCCACTACCTAAACAAAAATACCCTTACCAACAACCAGACCCATATGGCTACTACGTGCAGCATCCGATTTCTCCAAGTGACTCTATGGATCACACAACCCCACAACGTCATTACCATGTTCAGGAGTATTTTAGAATGACTCCTTCTCCTCTAGGAGACGCTCCACATGTATACCATCCTCCAAATCCATCTGCACCTCTTCCGCCAATAGTTCCACTACCTCCTGCTCTAACAATGCAAGGGAAACTCCCCACTCAACCATAGCAACGTAATGCTACGAGAGTTGTAAACCTTCAACCTGATGCTAGTTCTGAAAACCACAAGAAGAGAAGACCTTTCTTCAGAACCAAAAGCCCAGACAATCTCTCACAATCACAAGCGGTTGAGTCTGTGTACACTTCTCCAACAATTAAGGATTTGAAGCTCCCCTTAAACCAATACCAGAGCTCAATACATACGGTTATGTTAACACATACCGTAACTGACTGGATCAAGGTAGGCCACCTTCCCAAGAAATTCTCTAATCCTAGAAGCCCCTTAATCTACCTCCAAGTTGCTGGGAATGAACCTCATAAGGCTCTTCTTAACTCAGGTTCCGGAGTCAACTTAATATCACGAGAGATGTATAAAGCCTGGAACCTGCCTCCACTAAAGAAGAGCAACATTCAACTAGAGTTGGTGGACCAGTCCATCACCATTCCCTTGGGATTGGTAGAGGACATCGTTACCACTGTGTGTGGTTGGTCATACCTAGTTGATTTCCTAGTTATAGAAGTCAACAGCAACAAAGGGAACTTCTCAATTATAATGGGAAGGGCATGGCTAAGTACAATAGATGCATGGCTAGGAATTCGCGATCTTTCCTTTGAAATATATAAGGTAAAAATTTATGGAAAGATCAAGAAGAAGAAAGTTCCATGCATCACATACAATGACTCATCAGGTGATGACATGGAGGAATGCTCAGCATCTCCTACATGCAATAGGTGTGCCCTAAAAACTATGATACAAAGATGCATGTATGTAGCAACCACACAACAAGTGGACACCCTGTGGTTGACAGCTAATCGAAAGAGCAACCCACCAACATGCATGGAGAAAATTGGGGGAACAACTCACGCCAACAACGAAGGCATAGATACATTGGAATATGAGCGTCACCAACTTTCACCCCTTAATCTAAGAACATCAATTGGGAGAAGTTGGACACTTTTAAGAAATTCAAATAGACATTCATTATTTCAGAGCTCTCCCTTTCCATTCAGTCATGGGGGAGATGGTCACCTATGATAATCATTTGGGGCCCTCACTTCTTTTTAAGTTTTTTTTTTACACTTTTCTTTTACACATTTTTGTTTTACACCTTTTTGTTTTACACATTTTTGTTTTACACATTTTTGTTTTACACGTTTTTTGTTTTACACGTTTTTGTTTAAAACATTTTTTTACACGTTTTTGTTTTACACATGTTTGTTTTACAAATTTCTTTAACTTTTCTTGTTTTTGTTTTACAACATCGTTATACTTTTTCGTTTCTTGTGTGTGTGTGTGTATGTGTGTGTATGATATCCATCTTGTAAGTTTTTCATTTAATAAGTGTTCTTCATGATGGTATAAACTATTTTTATATTGATTGCTAATGTTTGGTTTTTACCTTTAAGTCATGATGTTGATACTAAGGTATGTTTCTTTTGATATGGTAGGCAATGAGTTCACTTCATTCATACATCCATGAATTTCTATGGTCTCTCTGAGCTTGGAAATGTACAGTCCCTTTCTAAATAAGAAGTATTAACGAATCGGTGACTGGGCATTTCTCAAACTAAGGAAGGACTCATGGATTGAAAAGGATGTGACTTCAAGGGAATTTTATGCATTTGTGTTGGTCATTCTCTTGGGTGCTTGGATGTTTTCTTCTTGAGTTTTCTTACCATTTCGATGTCACCCAATTATCGAGAAGCTGAGCTAATAAAAATAATGAGTCTTTGCATGGTGTGGTTCTCACGCATAAACACATAAAAAAAGTGAGAACTCAAAGCACACCCCTTAGATGAAATAATCATTTGGCCTACAAGCACCGGGTATGGAACTAAAATAAAAATGTTCCCTCTAACTAAGGCCCTTATCGCTTCCCATTCTCTCCTCCGTTTCTTCAAAATGGTGGTGGCTCTTTGGTGAAGGCATTCTTGTTACTTCAAGAGGATGGGTCGGCCGAATGTATTAATGCAAAGTCACTAGATGTGGCTTGTTGAGGCCGGACTTGGAATGGGATCTACTAAGTCACATTAATCATGAACTACACAAGAGGATGTACACCACCTTGTTCTTGAGATTCCATTCCATTCTCTTCTCTTCATCCTTCTCTCCATTATTCACCTCATTGCCGGTTGTATCATTAGTGTATATTTTGGTTGATGCATTGTTTTCTTTTTGGTAAATTCATGTGGTTATGACTTTAACCCTTGTTCCAAATGACATTCCCAGAGCCTACGGACTCTTCAAATGTGGGTTTGTCAAGGCATTAGGGGCATGAGCCTACTTTGGGGAGGACCCACTAACATTCCTATTTGATGCACCAGTTAAATTCTTTCCCTTACATTTTTGCAATCCACTTTATTTTTTTCATTTCCATCTTGACATCCATTTCATCGACATTATAATTGTCTCTTTTTCTCCATCTTTCTTATTCTTTTTCTTTCTCCATTCTATCACTACCGGAGGTTCGCTATCAGTCATGGGGGTCTGGACCCAAATTTTTTTGATTTTCTCCTAACCCCTACACCTTTGGTAGTCACCATTATTATATCTCTAGATTCGTATCAGCCATACCACAACCCAACCAATGGACCTTTCACTGAAGCAAGGTATCAATTGCATTATGATTCATTTACCCTTGCTAATATAAAGACTGTGTTGTGTGTGCAGAAGGAAATCATACAATAATGGATTGGATTTGGAGGGAACACATGGAATGGAGCAATGCTGAAAGTAGCAAGGAGAAAGACTGATGGCACGCTTACGGATGGACAACGAAAGGCAAAATGTTGGCGTTGGCAGCAACAAAACTTCTTTCTCTCTCTCTTTCTTAGCTACCAAACGAGGCCTACTTCAAATGTATAAATTGTTCACTCTTGTTATCGTGAAAACTAGTCTTGTCTTATCTTGTAATGATGATCCGTTCACATGTCATCCCATTAGTTCCATTTGAGTCAATAATCCCATACCGTCCCAATAGTTTGTAAGGAACTCAAGGATGAGTTTTTATTCAGTCATGGGGGTATGATGGGATGCGATATCACATGGGTTGTGATATCACGTATGTGATATCGCATCCCCCGTGATATCGCGTACACGATATCACGTCTTCCCTTGTGATATCGCGTATGCGATATCGCAGTGCATCGTCAAATTTATAAATAAGACGTGGCTCTCCCTTGTTTCTCATTCTAGGCCTAGCCCATAGCGAAACTCTAGCATTTTTACCTCTCCAGAGATAGAATAATTTCCATGTGCCCGCAGTAGGAGCTCCAAAGTGAACGGATCTTTATTCAAGAAAATATTATACCTGAACACAAGTTTGTATACGGAAATAAAGACGAACTTCCTGGATAAACCTTGCAGTGCATTGAATAGGCTAAATAGGACATTATCTACTATTATTTATTATTTATCATTTAAATGCTTTATTAGTTAATTAAACCTCTCTCAACCCTTCTCTCCTAGTTAAGTGCATTCAGTACGACTGCTTCGAGCACATGCGTTACGCTTGGTGATCCCAGCAACGAATAGTGTTTGGTAACTAAGGTTGCATTGGTTCAGGGTGTGAATGGTAAGTGGGAACGGATACTAATGCTAGGTTGATTAAGGCTTAGTTAGATAGTTAAAGTTAGTTAATTAGTATCTTCACCCTTCACCTTATCAGCATAGGATATAAAAATAGAAAAGATATAAAAATCATATACCTCAGACTTACTTAACCATACAACCGTGGCAAATACAAGTAAGTCTAGGAAGACAACGAATGATTAACCTTAAGTGTTCCATGAGGCGTGTAGGCACCTAGTCTATGGAGTTCGAGTGGATCGCACGTGTAATGCTCGTATTCGTATGGTTGAGTGTAGGGGTACCTCGCCACTCATCACTGAGACACAAGAGTGCTCTCACAAAACAACCACCATTCCATAAGGAGAAGAAAAGAGAGAAGTAGGAAGTGAGAGAAGGCCTTAGTTAGAGGGGACCTTCAGGCATAGGTGCATGTCTTTCTAGTCCCATAACCAATGCTTGTAGCTCAGTTATTTGTCCAAGGGGAATTCCCATTATTTGTTTTTGAAATGAGAACCACACCATGCAAGGACTTGTCTGTTTATTGTGTCTAAGGGGTGTGCTTTGAATTCCCATCATTTTTTTTAGATGGGAACAAAACCATGTAAAGACTTTATTTGACTCCTATTAGTGGTTGAAACAGAATGGTAAGAAGTCCATGAAAAACACTCAAGAAAGTAGAAGAGTACAAAGAGTATTAATTTCCCTTGAAGTCACACACTTTACAAACCTTTGAATCCTTCCTAATTCTAGAACTACCAAGGTCACCAATTGATTAAAAGTTTCATTAATGGAAGGAACCTCAAATTCCCAGAATAAGGAAAACCATAAAGTTTATCAGATGGGTGGATGACGTGGACTCATTGCCTGTTCCATGAAAAATAACCATGTCAAAGTCATTGGACATCAAAATTCAAAAATAGAAACTAGACATCGACAATTACAACATTAAGCACAAACCATCATTAGTAAACAACAATAGCAACACTGTGTCCTATGGCAATAAAGCAATTTTACTAGAAAAAATGAGGAAATATCACATTTAAACAAAACAAAACAAAGTAAAATATATAAGAAAATGTAAAATAATTAGAAAGGTTCAAAATTATTAACAATGGTGTAAAATTAGAAAAATCTAAAAATAAAAAATTTGTAAAATAAACAACCTATAAAATTAGAAAAATGTAGAAAAAAAAGTAGAAAAACTAAGAAGCCATGTGGATTGTTAGCATGGATGGACATCTCCCCCACGATTGAGTTGGAAGGAGGAGATCCAAAGAATGGAACGTGGTTGTCCATCCATCAAGGTGGTAGTTGCACTAGCCCGTCTTGGTTCAAGAAAAGGTTTTACTTGTTGGATGTTGACCAATTGCTTTTCATTTGGGTTTTTAGGTTTGTAAATTAACATGGCTCTAGAGGGAAAGGTTTGATCAATTATATAAGATCCCTCCCATAAAGTTTGAAATTTTTCCTTCTAAGGTACATGTGTGAGGTTCTAATAGAGAACCTTATCTCCTAGTTAAAGTTTTACTTTCCTAATTCTGAGATCATGATGTTGCTTGCTAAATGCCTTGTGCATCTCATTCAAAAATAGGTCCACTAATCAATTTTCATTTAGCATATTCAGGCTGATTAATCGTTCTTTCTATGCTAGACTTAGGTCAAGATCTAGGTCACAGGCTATTGAGAATGTACAAAGGTCAAATTTAATCAAGAGCATTAAAATTTTTTTGTACACCAACTCATAGGGAGAGTAGCCAATAGTAAGTTTCCATGTTGAATAGTAAGCCTAGAGGGCATCGTTAATTTTTGTACTCCAATCTTTCCTATATTTGTTAATAGTTCGTGTTAGTATTTTTATGATCTCCTAGTTGGTTACCTCTACTTGATTGTTAGCTTAAGGATGGTAGGGTGTTGTTAATTTATGTTCAACCCCTAAGAGTTGCATTAACTTTCTAAATGTGGCACCTGTGAAATGAGTTCCATTGTTAGAAATTAGTGAATATGGCACCCCAAACCTATCTACAATATTTTGTTATATAAATCTAGCAACAGTGGATGATGTACAATCAGTAATGGCTACTTCTTCTATCCATTTTGTGCAGTAGTCAACTGCTACAATAATATATTCCTTTCCATTGGACATGGGTGTGATGAGACCCATGAAGTCAATGCCCCATATGTTAAAAGGTTCCAGTGGTTAAATCCACTATTGAGGACCTTAACATTTACAAGATTAGACAAACTAGTGGGCATCCTTAAAGATTGTAGGCCAATAGTATCCTACCATCAAGATTTTTATGGTCGTGCATCTCCCTACATAGTGGCCTCTGCAAGATGCTTCATGAGTGATGAGCAACGAGGTACCCCTATGCTCAACCATATGAATATAAGTATGTACGTGCGATTCAATCGAGCTCCACGGATGGACTAGTTGTGGCACCTAGATAGTTATATGTTGATCGCAGTTCACTTTCTTCCCACCTAGACTAGTATTTACTTGTCACATATGGTTTAGTCCAGAGTGATGTGTATGATGTGGTTTCTACTACTATGCTACTCCTAAGGATGATAAGAAATAACTTAATTAAGCTAATGAGTAATAGGAAATAAGATCTAAGCTAGCCTAAGTGTGATCAGCATCCGTCCTTAATCATCCGTATGCATCTTGGAGTTCATGTACTACTTCTAGGATTACCAAGCATACATTACTCAAAGCATTACTCAATACGCTACTAGGTTACCACATAGTTACACTTAAATGTTTGTAATTAAAGTTTTCTCATTCCACATTAACAACAAAAGTAGTAGATGACGGTAAAATAAATATTAACTAAGAAAACAACAATAAATAATAAATGAATAATTAAAACAAATTAAAGGCTAAGTGAATGTTACAATGATGAAGTAATCTCGATCTTTATTGCCAATTGTGTGCATGTCCAAGTACATCACACTCAAACAAAGCTTTCATACAATTATAAGCATCACACTATGGGCATGCACTTGGGAAAGAACTAAAAATTAAAAACTAACTTAAGACTAACAAAAAGGACTAACTCCAAAACTAACAAAAACTCCCTCATTGTGCACTTGAGTGCTATATTTATAGGCTAAAATAGGAATCACGATATCATGTATAAAATACCATATCCAAGCTACGATATTGTGTATCCGATATCAAGGCCTAGCAAACTACGATTCATCATACCCCAACAATTGAATAAAAAATCATCCTTAAATCAAACAAAATGAGGGACAGTGGATAGGTATGGGATTATTGAATGGTCATGGACTATTTTATTCCATAGTGTGGGATTAGACAAAACAAAATCTAGACACTAATACAAAAGACAAAATTTGTGGAACTCATGTATTTCCTGGTGGTGGTGGTTCCTCCATGGGCTTCTTTCCTTTATCCTGTGCTCCAAGCTTCTAAAATGGATACTCTTGAAGGAGCATCTAAAGTTTTTCCTCCTTTGTCTGAGGATCATGTGTCATCCATGTTCATGTTCTAATGTTTGATGGAGTTGGAACTTCCCATGGACACGACAGTTGCAGAAACATTTGATTGGCTTTAACATACCATGCTGCAAACAATCATCATTCCACCTCATAGGCTCTGACTTTGTCTCTGAATTCCTGATAATCTATAAGCCATCGAGTGAAATTTGCTACTACATCTTTCTGACCTTGGTAGCTAGCCTTAACCACCTCAAATTCAGAGTTTTCCACTTCTAATTTTTGCAATGTCTTCTTATGCTCTACAAAATTTGTCTCATATTTAACATAGGTAGTAGCTACCTGCTTCTCAAGCTTAGTTCTTGGGTGCCCTACTATTAACATGGCCAAGTTGGTGTATCACAGATTTGTCAACTCCATGTATTCTGTGAGATCCTGGATATGAAAGTCTTAGCTTTTTAATTCTTCTTGGTGGACGAAGGCATAAGTATTCAATATGGTTTGCCAGTTAGTGTGTTGATCATTGAAATAATTAATGTGGGCCTTAGTCATATGGATCTCCTTTTCAATAATTTTCTTATACATTCCCACCTGGTCATGAAAGTGTTATTTTAACTTCTTGTGCTTCTTGGCCTCATTTTTCCATGCACTTATTTCTATGGCCATCTTTTATCAAATTGTGAAGACCTCGTCCATAGAGAGGGTTTTGTTCTCCTTGGCCAAGCAATTCATGTCTTGGTTGACCCAAACTAGTTGTTCTTACATTTTTTGGAAACTTTCTTCGAGAATGTTCTTCTATTTCTCAATTGTGGTCAACCAAATATTCTCAGCAACAAGTAATTTATTGTCGTCTTGTAAGGCTTTGAGAGCTTTATTATGTACATATGTCTAAGCTTGTGCTTTTGAAGCTTCCCAATCAACCTTCTCTTTTTCCATTGTCACCCTGTTATTTTCTTCCATCAATTTATTCAGTTTCTCTATTGTAAAAATTGCTAATTGGTCACTACAATAAATTGGGAAGGATCCCATCATTCAGCTTGCAGGGCAATGAACTTCTCTTGCAATCTTTGTAACTCTTCTTCTGTGTGCTCAACCCTAACTTTAGCTATGACCAATTTTTCTTTAGTAAAAATGAGGTCTAATTATGCTACAGTGACATCTTGTGGAATGTCAAACAAGGATGTCATTACTTGTCCTATTTGCATCAAGTGATCCAAAGCATTCTCATGTTTTGTAGGAGTCATTGAGGGACCATCCAAAGCTTGAGCATCACGTGCTCCTATGAAATCCACCGGTGGAACAACAAGAATGTTAAACAATTCTTTGATGTAATCTACAACCACCTCTACTGTGCCTATCACATCCTCATGTTTCATAACCACTATTGTGGCTTCTTCACCAGTTTTCAACCTTACCTGGAAGGATGTGGCATTCCCAAATATCTACTGAGACCACTAGGACTCTCTTTCTAAAATCAAGGAAATCTAACCACTTGCAAGGTTGGCTGAAACAATGGGCTGTACGACATCATCAATGACCCTAAATAAGTTTTTGACATCCCAACTTCCCCAATTGACTATCTTAGTGATTGTTCAGAGATGACTGATAGATAACTAATAGTCTTATTATGAAGATGATGATTGCGAAACTTGTTGGCTCATGGATTGTGTGATGGGCCCCACTTTCTATTGTTGGCTAGGTCCTATTGTTTGAGGCATAGTGGGCCCAACCATTTGTTCTTCTTCTCATTCTAACTACTCACCAACATCTTTCCTAGGTGTCGGTGGTTTGAACAGTTCAACATATGAAGCATTTTGGGCTTTTCTAAGAACATCATTTATGTAGCCCAAAATCCCAACATGTCTACATAGCTTCTTAATAAGACACAAGAAAGGCAAAGCAAGCTTCACTATCTTCCTTTCCTTAAATCACCTTAATATCTCCATCAGATATAGATGGGGTAGGTTCACATTAAATTTTTCCATCAAAATCACATTGCCCTACACCACATAAGTAGATAATCCATTTAATCCTTTGGTGGGGAAGAGATGATAAGTGTCAATCTTAAAGTAGATAATCTCCTCTAGGGTCAATTCTATGTAAACTTTGTTCCCCTTATCATAGGCCCATTTCAACCATAATTTCTTCATGTCTATGTCTGAGCAAGTAGACAAATGAACAACTTTTTGTCCTTCGTTTGGAAGACTTAGGACCTATGCAATGGCTTTTGCTAAAAAATTAATAGAAACGCCACCTACATTGGCCACGGTGCCTTCCTCCTTGCCATGCCAGAATTGATATGTTTCACCCAAATACCAATCACTGCTCTCTAAGAGGATGAGCCATAGTGGAGATGCCTTCAACTGAGTCTTCACTGGCTCAGGGGTGAACTCAGTGAAAGGCCCAAAATTGAGCTCCACTATCACATCTACAAAGGTCAGCTTCTCCTGAATGGCTTGGAGATATTCGGTGGATAGCGTAAGATGTTGCCCTAGTTACAAGGCTCTAACTTCACCATCTTCTTCATGGCTAGATTGCACTATTATAGGGGTTTCTTGATAAATGTTATATGAGTGGGCCTTCTGCTCTACCTATTCTTCTCAAGGTGCTTGGCCTCTACCTCCTCTTGGGGGTTTGGCTACACCTTGAGAAGGTCCTACTTGTTGTCCTCTTTTAGGGGCCATTTGTAACCACACAAAGATCAATTATTAGTAAGGTTATTTAAAGAAATTCAATTATCTCATACCTTACTCATTACCTTTAATAAATGTTTAATTCTTTGCTTAGTGTGATTTCAGAGTTAGAAATTTTTCAAGGAAGTTCCCCTAAAAGTTATAATGTCGAGCCTAATCTGCTTAGGTGACTCCTATAATAATTTAAATGATTTGGGTGAAGGAAGAAAATTAGTTTGGCATGATTTTTTAATAGTACTTACCCCTATGGTATCCTTCAGGCAATAGTAAATTTCAAAAACATTATGTGCAAGTTCTACAATACCACTCCCCCACAACTAAGTTAAACACTCTGGGTTTAATTAGGTTCAATTGAAAAAGAAATTGAAGCATTAACAAGCGAGATATTGATGATGGAATTTAGACTTGCACATTTCTAAAAATCATGGAAGAAAATTTGAATAACTCCCCCACGTCAAATTTTGAAAATAGCTTCTATAGTATACAGGGGTCCCATATATATGTTTTTTATAGACATGATATCGTGTACGTGATAGCACGTACCCGATATCATGTCAAACTTGATATCGGGTACCCAATATTGCATGCCAACCAAGATGGGGTGCATAGTAGAATTGATGATTTTTCGAGTTTTAGGGCTAAAATTAAAGAATTTGAGGTAGATTCAAAAGATCTGGGGTAATGGCAAGTGGGAATTGAGGCACCAAAAGTGTAATGGAGTGGAATCATACAATGAATTTCTTTAAAAATGATGAAGAAAAAGGACATGTAATGGTTCTAAGGAACATTCAACTAAAATCATGACAAAGGAAAGAATAGATTTAACAATGGAATACTCAATGTGTATAGGGTGATGTGGTGGTGTGAAACAAGTACAAATTACAAAATTCATGCAAGCGGATCCTCCCCAAAGCAGGTTCCAGCCTATAATGCCCTTGTGTAACCACACCTTAAAATTTTTGTAGGCACTAGAAGGGTTAAATGCAACCTGCACCTATGCAACAAAACACACACATGTTAAGTACCATCACTATAAGGTATGAATTCTATGCCACATAAGACAAAATTTAGAAGTACTTGGATCATGAGATGAGATGAATTGTAGAAGGGATTGCAGAGATCAGGACGTGAGGTAACTTACCCTGGGCACATTGAATCCTAAATGTTGTGCGTAATTAAAGTACCATTAGCCTTTTGCTCCAAGATCAAAACCCAGTCCATACCTCTTATCAATGATATCGCATTATTTCATCCCAATGATAGACAACCATAAGAGCATCATGACAATAATATGTACAATCACTTGATGTTTTGTGCAAGGGAGAAGCGATTTGAATTTGTCTATGGCACGTTTTTTTTTTGAGTTTTTCTTTTCTACTTCTCTTCTTTCTTTTATTTTTCTTCTTCTAGCTGCTTTTGCACTTTGTCTTTTCCAAAGGTGATCCAAAGAAGCCACCAACCTTCAGGCATTGATGCATGTCTTTCTAGTAGACCCCCTAGAATAGCATTGAGTTCCTTTATTGAGTGCCTTTATTACAACTCTTACTCCCATTGTTCGTTAGATCTACAAGGATCTTAGTATAACCAAGCTACATGATAGCACATACAGATGTCGCCAAAGAGAATCTACAAGTCCCCTTAATGTTACATCCTTATCATTCCCTCTTAGTTCATTACTCTTCACTCTAGGCATAATGAGTACAAAGTTACTTTAAGTTTTGATGATAACAAGAATATCATCATACCCAAGGCAAGAACCTCTTATTAATAGAATGGATGGGTGGATGTTGTGGGCTCACTATCCAAACAATTAGTCACTTATGACTCGATAACATAGAACAATGCCTCAATTGACAAGTTACATGAATATTTTATTCACAGATGAGATTACCCACAAAAAGATAAATGACAAATTAGAAATGTAAAATTAAAAAACAAAAAATTGTAAAACCAAAGAAAAGGAAAAACATTTACTAATTCTGCTTGTTAGAATGGGGAGTATCTCCCATGACTAAACCTTTGATCATGGCAAGAATTAATAAATGAAAATTTTGGATCCATGCATGTTGGAAATATTGGGGTCTAGTCATATCCAAACCATTGGGTGTCTTTTGATGTAGTGACAAGAATGTACCCAAATCAAGGTTCACACACTTGATCAAAGTAGGCATAGTGGGGTAGATTATAAGATGTGATCATGTGATAAGAAGCTAACCCACTATGGCATCCATGACTATAAGACAGTATGCACAGGTTGATATGTCTCCTCACGTTGTTATATTCATTGGGCTAAATTATTATTGGAGTATTAATTGGTGGGGTAGATAAGATAACAGGAGCTATTGAGTTTGAAGAGGAAGATGCATCATAGTGTTTGGCTTATGCTAAGTTGGAAGATGCAGTAGTTTTAGAACCGTTCTATCTCTTTCTACAACCATGCCTAAAGAAAGGACACTTCCAACATTGTGGAGGACTCTCACTATTGTTGATAGTGGCAACACAAGTAATGTTCGTTGGTTGGTGCTGTAGTGCAAAACCTTCCAATACAACTAGTTGCAATGTAGAAAAAGGTAAAGGATGAGAACATTGAGAGTAAGGATAAGTGTAAGGAACATGAGGTTGTGATCCCATAGGAGGACATGGGTTGATGATACTTGAGAGAGTCATAACAATGAGGTGAAGTAGATTATGTTGATCCAGTTAGAGAAACAAAGTGTTGAACATAATAAACACTTGGTTTTTGGTGATACAAAGGGTGTGGCTAGTTTAGCGGTGGCCTCCCCCGCAATTGGGGGTATTGCCACTACGGTTGAGCATAGTACTTCTATATGAAATCTAGATGTATCATTCTTTCCTCATGCTCATGTAGATGTGACAAGATTGGACATTGGCCTTTGGGGTGAGCGTACAGGAAAACATCACATTGATACTTATGATTTATGGTTGAGCCTCTATCCTTATTTTCCTTAATCCTTCTTTCCAATTATCAAATGGTGTTCTGTCTTGTTTCTAGGTTTGGTATCCTCTATTTGTTTTGGTCATCAAAGTTATCTTATGTGGTTCTTCCTCTAATAATGTCTGCATATTCTCTACATTTTTCATGCACCCACTATGTCATCTTTTTGATCTTTGCCTCGATTTCATCTAGTGATTTTAGTATTGGCAAAGGTGGGGATAGTTTCACCCCCTCGAGATGAGTTGATTTCTCATTTTCATAATTATGGACCTCTGTTATTTCAAGAGTTTGGTCCTATTAATATTTTTTAACATTCTCCCATTTGGCTATCTTTCCTTCTTCTTTTGCTACTCACCTAATAACCTCTTGGAATTGATTGGTTTCTATTTCATATAGTTGACCTGGGGCATACATCCCTAGGGTCTCCCTTGTTTCATTACGGAGCCCATCCATGATGTGATACATTACCCTTTCTTCAAAGAACCCATGGCCTAGGCTTTTTTTTTTTTTTGCAAAGAGTAATATCTT
The DNA here is from genome assembly GCA_015680685.1 of Gnetum montanum. Lineage (NCBI taxonomy): Eukaryota > Viridiplantae > Streptophyta > Gnetopsida > Gnetales > Gnetaceae > Gnetum > Gnetum montanum. The sequence goes on from MNCI01000049.1 coordinate 19,318, forward strand.
TCTAAGGCCATGTCCAAGGGTTCATGTTGTCCTTGTTTCCACTCTTGGATTTGTCTCCTCAAGGTTGACACTCTTGCATAGGTTTGATATCTTTCATTGAAGAGGTTTACCATTGTAGGCCAACGGCAAATTGAATTTGGTTTTAAAGACCTGTACCACACTTTAGCTTGGCCAATAAGTGTTATAGGGAAGAGCTTAAGCCTTTTCCATCCATTCTCAATAATGTTCCATACACATGCATCATAGAAGGCTTGTAAATAATGTTGTGGATCTGAATCATAGCCTCATGAGAATTTAGCAATGTTGTTTAAATCAAGCCTAGGTAGACAACATTCCTTGCGATGCTTGCAGGATATCTAAATGGCCTCTGTTATATGTATTAGGCTCTTAGTGGCCAGCAAGGGTTCATCATCACTAAATAGATTGTGAGTTTGTGAGTTGGAACAATGTTGTCTATGTTCATGTTGGAATTCCTGATTTTTCCCATGGGTTCGATTTTTATTTCTACTCTAATCCCTTAAGGAATAGTCATCCATGTCATAACTCAACATTGAAAGAGAAGAGGAGGAGAGGAAGCTAAAAAACTCATGATGACTTTTGTAAGTCTCCCAACCATCCCCTCATGTACTCTTGCTAACCATTGAGAAGGTCCTAAGCCTTACGGGCCCCCTCATTCTAGGGGATGTCCCATCTTGACTAGAGGTGTCTGAGTTAGATGACAAAAGTCCTTGAGTATCATTAGGGTGTCTATGAATATATGAAACCCCTGCATAAGATTGACTCCAAACTTCTTCTTCATCATAAGTTTCATTGGTTCTCTAATGAATTACCTCGTTAGATGTTGCATTATCACTGCCTTGTGAGAGAGACATTGTCATGAATTATGTGTAACTTAATTGAATTTAATTCCTTTTTCAGAAAAATATATCATGAATACCTTGTTACAGTGATCTTGTATGATATATCTAATCTAGATAACTAGCACCGTCCTCGGAAATGATGCCAATGATGAGCAACAAGTTACCCCTACGCTCAACCATACAAATACAAGTGTGTACGCATGATCCAATCAAACTCCGCGGATGGACTAGTTGTGGCACCTAGACAGTTACACGTTGATCGCAGTTTGCTATCCTCCCACTTGGACTAGTATTTTCTTGTCACCTATGGTTTAGTCCAGAGTGAGATGTATGATGCAATTTCTATTACTGTGCTACTCCTAAGGATGATAAGAAATAACTTAATTAAGCTAGTGAGCAATAGGAAATAAGATCTACACTAGCCTAAGTGCAATGAGCATCTGTCCTCAATCATCCGTATGCATCTTCAGCTTTGTGTACTACTTTTGGAATTACCAAGTGCACATTACTCAAAGCACTACTCAAGACACTATTCAGTTACCATGTAGTTACACTTAAATGTTCATGATTAAAGTATACTCATTCCGCATTAACAACACGAGTAGAAGATGACAATAAAAGAAATATTAACTAACAAAACAACAATAAATAATAAATGAATAATTAAAATAAATTAAAAGCTAAGTGAATGCTACAATGATGGAGTAATCTCGATCTTTATTTTCAATCATGTGCGTGTCCAAGTATGTCACACTCGAACAAAGGTTCTGTACAATTACAAGCATCACATTGCAAGCATGCACTTGGGAAAGAACTGAAAACCAAAAATTGACTAAGGATTGACAAAAAGGACTAACTCCAAAATTGACAAAACACTCCCTCACTATGCACCTAAGTGTTATATTTATAGGCCAACACAAGAATCATGATATCGTGTATATGATATCATATCCAAGCTGCCATATCATATACCCGATATTGTGTACATGATATCGAGACCTGAAAAACCATGATTCATTAGTGAGCATCCTGCAGAACGTGTAGTTGATCTTCATCAAGGATGCACCAATGAATTAAGCCATCGACACACACCTTGTAGAGGTTTCTATTGATTTCCATCAAATATTTGGCCTAATGAAAAAATTGTTGCTTCTTTCTGAAGTCAAGATCTTGTGGCATCTCCTGATTAAGAAGATAGATGAGTATGCCATTATACCATGTTGTTTTTGTGGGAATTTGTTCATTTATTGCTCCTGTAAAGAGAAGTTCATCTGAAAATTGATTAGAGAATAGGCTCTACTCCTCTTTATTATTCCATCTTAAGCAAGAAATGTGGTCAATGACCACATTCTTCATCCCTTTTTGATATACCATTGTGAGATAAAATTCCTACAAGTTGGACTGTTCATGATGAAGAAAATTACACTATGGTCCCTGTGCACAAATACTTTGTAGCCAAGCACATAGTGCCTAAACTTTTCTAGAGAATACACCATGGCCATTAGTTCTTTTTTTGTGGTGGTGTAATTTAATTATGCTCCCACAATGCTTTGGATCATGCAATGAATGTAGTATGGGCATTTCCTATCATCCATTTGCATGAGCACTACTCCCAAGGAATAGTTAGATGCATCCATCATGATGTAGAAGGGTCTAGACTAGTCTGGTGCTCATAGGATTAGTGTTTATACAAGTTTCTCCTTTACCTGTTGGAATACATGTTCACATTCCTTAGTCCAGATGAAATGTGCATCTTTCTTTGTAAGCTCTATTAATAGTTTTGTGATCTTAGAGAAATTTTCTATGAATCGTTGGTAATAGCTAGTGTGTCCAAGGAATGACTGAACATCTTTAACTATTTCTTGTTGGTGTGTTATTCCTTGGATGACCCTTATCTTTTTTGGTTCCACCTCAATCCCTTTTTGCTAAATTTGATGTCATAGCATAATGCCTTCTTGGACCATGAGATGGCTCTTTTTCCTATTAAGCCATAGATTTGTTTTAACACATCTTTTTAATACTTTCTTAAGGTAGTCCAAGGCTTACTCAAACATAGCTCCATAGGTGGAAAGGAAATCCATGAGAACTTCCACACCACTACTAATCTGTTGTAGGAATATACTAAGGACCAAGCGTTGAAATGTTGCAAGGGCATTGTACAAATCGAATGGCATCTTACAAAATACCAAAGTCCCCTAGGGACTCATGAATGTTGTCTTGGATTGATCTTCTAGTGCAATTTGGATTTGGTTATAGCCACTATAACCATCTAAGAAGTTATAATAACAATACCCAAATATGGTGTCCAACACTTGATCTACAAATGACAATGGAAAATGATCTTTAAATGTTGCCATATTCAATAGCCTGAAGTTGATGTAGACCCACCATTTGCCACCTTTCTTTGGCACAATTATGAGTGGGCTAACCCACTCACTATCCACAATGGGATAGATGAACCCTGCCTTGAGGAGTTGTTCAATTTCCTCCTTGACAATCTTCTTCAATTTGGGGTTCAACTGCCTATGTAGCTACCTTCTAGGATTCATGGCTAGGTTATTGTAAATGTAATGTTAGCATATCCTTGGATTGATTCCTATTAGCTCAGGATATGACCAAGAAAAGGTTGTTGGCCATTTGTTAACTGCCTTTAACAACTTTTCTTTTTGTTCAAGAGCAAGTTTGGCATTAATTATGATTAGTTTACCATTATTTAAAAATGCATATTCCATATTGGTTAGTAAATTTTTCAGCTCTAGGGGCTCCTACTTAAAGTTATTAGGGATTTCAAACTCTCACCAATAGATATCATCATATTCATTAGAGAGTTGGGGATGAACTTGTTCAAGTTTATCCATGCCTTCAACATAAGCACATGTTAGGCTCTCAATTAGTTCCATGCATAATGTGCTACTATCTAAGTTAGTTGTAAGCCACTCGGTGCCCTCCTATTTTTTTGGCTACTACATACAAACACCTTTGAATATTGATTTCTTATGCACACTGATTACATGCTTTAATGTATGTTCTTTTGATGGACCACATCTTTTGCATGCAATTGCACATGTTATCACTATATGCGATGCATGGAATGTGCTTCTTCTCTATCTTGCCCAATTCATTTTCTTTGGATATTTCTAGAGAGAGATCCCTTATGCCCATACGTGCGTCGACCATGCTTAACCAAACTCTTCACATAATAATGGGGAAGTCACTTTTATAGTTTTCAACCTTGGTCACCAAAAAATTAGTAGGATAGGACCACTCACAAACTGTGATCACAATGTCCTCTACCAATCCTAGAGGGACAATAATTGACTAATCTGCCAATTCTAGATAAATGTTTCTCTTCTTGAGAGGTGGTACATTCTAGACCTTGTACATGACATGAGAGATGAGATTAACTCCAAAACCAAAGTCAAGAAGAGCCTTACATGGCTCATGTCTAGTGATCTGTAGGTAAATGAGTAGACTTCCTGGGTTAGATCTTTTCGTGGGAAGATTGCTAGCCTTGATCCAATTAGAAATAGCATGAGTTAGCATTATAGTGTGAATCCAAGGAAACACTTGGTTTGAAGGACACTCAAATATATTTGATGCAAAGGATGAGGGTATTAGAGATGTAGGATGATCAGCTGGACTAGATTGTGAGGGTTGGAGAGGACTGTTGGATTGGAAGAAGGGTCTTTTTGTAGATTGATTGTTTGAACCACTTAGCTAGAAATTTGATTGTAAATGTACAACCCTCGTAGCATTTCGTTGTTATGGCTGTGGAGGAATCTTACCCTACATGGATGGCATAGGAGGTAACTGGGTTGAAGGTGGAGGTGTGTGTCTAGATAGATGTGGAGGATGGTATGGATATGGGTTCTTCCCTCAAGTAGATGGTGAATGTGTTCAATGGTACTCCAAAGGGTAATAGTGATGTTGAAATGAGGTATGACTTGCAGCACTTCTTGGGAAGATAGGTTGCTAAACATAGTACCCATATGGATCTGGTTGTAGATAAGGATACTGCTACCTTGGTGGTGGCATTCCCCATGATTATGGTTGGTACCACTATTGGTATTATTTAGAAGGTTGTGGAGGATTTCCACTTGGATAGTAAGCTTATTTTTGGTGGTGGAATTACCTTGGATTTCCTTGAGGATAAGGCAAACATCTAGGTGCTTGCCTATGTGCTAATCGAGGATTTAATGCATACACCCCAACCTCTTGTAAATGTAACAATAGAATTCAAAAGCCCTTTTGATGTTTGTATTGACAAATTTCACAATTAGTTTCATCATCAGAGTCTATTTCCATAACTTCCTCTATGGCTGTAGCTTTTTCCTTACCTCTTTCGTAGGCACGTTCAACTTCTTTTTGCCTCCTGTGGTTATGATGACTATTTTGCTCTTTGGATTCTTCAGCAATCTTCATAGTAGTTTGAAAATTTTTCATCTAAAATGTCCCATAATTTATTAACCTTTGCTAAAATATCAAAAATAGATTTTGGGATGGGCAAGGTTTTCTTGTTCACCACTTCATCAAGTGGTGACTTCTCCTCATCACAAAATTAGATCTCCCATTTTCTAATGGAAGGGTCCCTATTATACTCTTCCACACTTTCCCTTTTTTGTTGCTCACCTTCTTTTTTTACTACTTGCTCAATTAGCCTTTGGATCTGATGAGCTCTCAATTTAGATAATCTTCCTTGGGCATATACCCTAAGGGTTCTTCTAGTTTCTGCCCTAAGCCCATCTATGATGTGCCAAAGTTGTTCCTTCTGAGAATAACCATGGCCATGGAATTAGTGTAAGAGTGAATAGTATCTATCCATGGGTTTATTTGTTTCCTATTTCTAGCCTTGGATTTGCCTTCTTAGATTGGACACTCTGAAGTATGTCTAGAATTTTTCATTAAATAACTCTAACATGATACTCCATTGGCAAATGGATTCTGGTCCAAAGATCAGTACCAGCTTTTAGCTTCCTTGATGAGTGTCTTTGAGAAGAGCTTGAGTTTCTGCCATTCATTTTCTATGTTCTATAAGGCACATGCATCATGGAAAGATTTAGATGCGTCTGTGGCTTAGAGTTGTATCCCCCCTCAAATCTTAGGATATTATTCATGTCTAAGCTCTTGATCCTACTATCTTTCATATGCTTGGATGGAATTTTAATTGCCTCTACAATGTTGAGCATACTTTGAGTCACTAACAAAGGTTCATCATCATCACTATGTCAATGATGCCAACGATGGTTTTGGCCACCCCTTTGATCTTGGTGGCCTTCACAATCATTGTTGTCTCATTGATTACCTTCATCATAATTATTTCAATGGTGGATTCTATGAGAACCATCATATGAAGAGGAATGTTTGGAATTGAATGAATAGGATGGAGAGGAAGGTGTATTATCACCACCACTGCAATATTTGCCACCACTTTTTCACTCATTACGACCATCATTCTTAGCTCCCTTGCTATCGTGATGTTTGCTCGAGTTCCTACCTTGGTTGTTACTCTTTTCTAAACCTATTTTATGAATCGTGAATCATAGGTTCAAGGTCGCACCCTCATCATTAATAAAAGGGGGTGGAGAATCTTCATGTTGAGAACCTTCAAAGGGAGGATCCTCATTATCATCTTGATCTAGTAGGAACAAGGGATTAGTGAAATGTTTCCCCTTTGTAGCCTCATGGAGCTTCTCCTGACGTCGATCTCTCTTATGTTGTGATTCAGTGGAACAGTAGTTCCTAGTGTCATAACCATTCACAACGTATTCCTCATGAAGATCTGTGATGCCCAACTTTTTAAGGGTTTGAAATAGCATCTTGGACACAAATCAATGGGCAAGACGATGTTGCCCTCCATATCACACCATCATAGCTATTCATCCTGGTGTAAGATGAAGGTGAAATCTAGTACATACTCATCTGGATGAGTATATACCAGTTTGCACTCTTGTGGGATCAGTGGTTTGACATCTTCACGTTTGTGGAAAGAAGAAGACATTTTGCAAAATGAATAAAATTATCAATGTGCTTAGTAGTTTATACATCATTGAGAGTGATGTTGATCTTGAGTTCATCCAATGATATGAATAATATTCACTAATCCTAAATAGTGCATGTTTCAATAAACAAAGTCCCTAGAAATGGCGACAATGATGAGCAGCGAGGTACCCCTATGCCCAACCATACGAATCACAAGCATTCACATGTGATCAGGTTAAATTCTACGAACTTTATATTTTCTAGTGCACTAGTCTTCTAGGAAGTGAATCTTTTCCTTAAGTTCAATTGTTGTATTCGCAATTACACTTGTGATGTACATTGGTATGGTTAAGTGTAATTGAGGCATCTAATTTTTATCATTTTATATTTTATGGTTTGATATTCAAAGGGAGATAAAAGTAATTAGATTAACTGATTTAAATTAACTAACTAACTAGTGTCTAATGAGTCCTAACATAAGCATCTGATCTCACTTTCCGTACATGTCCTAAACCCACGTATCCACTGCTAGGTTACCAAGCACTACACTACTGGGCATACTAAGCAATAATGCTACTAGGATTTCCAACCGAATACTCACTCGAAGTGGTCGTACTTATGTGTTTAATCTATCTCACTTATCTTACCTAATTGGTTCCTTAGCTTAATTACTAGAAATTATTTAATAAATAATTAAAATCATTTAATAAATCATTAAAAATGTTTAATAAATAATTGAAAACATTAAATGCATAAACAAAATATTTAATTTATCCAAAGTGCTGCAAGGTTTATCAAAAAGCTCGCCTTTATTGATGCACACACTGTCATGCTTAGGTACAACAATGCTCGAATAAAGATCTGTACACTCAATGACTCCTATTGCAGGCACTTGGGAGAAAAATTTTCTAACTTTCAAATGAACAAACTGTAAGAGCTTTACTGCTACTAAAATCTCAATTGCCATAAATGTAGCTAGTGGATGCGTATTTATAGCTGAATACAGACACTACATTGATAGGGCCTCATCAATGCATGATACAATGCATCGACGAGGCCGCATCGATGAGGCCTCATCGACATAGCCAATAGAATTGTGACTCACCACCATTATTTTTGAAAACTCACAAAATTCATTGTTAAAAGTTGAAAAATCTAAAAATATTCATTTAAAATACAAAAACAAGCTATAATACTCTTAAGAGAATATGAATACATCAAAATCTAAGAAGAAAAGAAGTTACAAATTCCTCTCCCTCTTTCATAGTAGTGTATTCCACAACTTGAGGGCTCTTAGGCTTGACAATGGAAGGCTCTATCATAGGAACAACTTAGATTAGTTGTAGGGTATTAAAACATGAAGCAATTCAACTATACATATAGGTAATATGATACTCTAGAATAATTATACTCTAGATGACTATGCTAATGCCTCAAGGATGAACTTAAATTGCAAACCTATTATCTACAAATTCTTGTTAAGCAATGAGTTAACCACTTGTATCACCTTTCATTAGCATGACTTAGATTAATTCAAAACCATGTAAAATATCAATGGACCAAATCACAATTAGGTTTTTGAAGTTTCTCTAATAATTTCATTTGTATCCAAAACATCATAATGATAATGTCTCAACTCCAAATAGTTAATTACATGACTTAAAAAATTATCATAATCATTACCATTTTTATCTTCAACATGGAACATGTATCTAGCTAATCCTTATTAAGGGTTAAAATTGAATAATCAAATGGATGAACACAAGAATAAAAATATTAAAATGATCATTTTGAAGAAAAATTAATAAGTGTCATGTCATAGAATATGTTAAGAGAAGTTTAGAGTTTAGAACAAAACTTAAGCCAAAGGGGTATCATTAGACCAAGCAAAAAACTATATGAAAAATCAAACTATACCAAGTTAAACTAAAAATAACTATACCAAATGATAAAAAAAAATCAAAGCCAATGATAGGTAATTCAAGTGGTTAGCTCATTGTCTTATTAAGCAAGAGATTTCAATTTGAGTCACACTTGAGGTATCATTATATTCTTATATAATTCTTCTAATGTATCTTGTTCACTATGTATTTTAGGATGTACTTAAAGGCATTGTGCATATTGTGTAAAAAGGCTTTCCTTGTGTACTCTAATTTCATTGTTATTTGAACTCTTTGAAAATGCTTTTTATGCTTAATGTTGAAACTTAAAGTAGCACTATCGTTCATGATTGTTTATATTCTTCATGTTCAATCATCATTATTTCATATTTTCTCTTCGTTTCTTAAGGTTTTGTCATTATTGTTACTTTCTTGAGTTTAATTATCATTTAATTTTCTATAGAGGTACAGATGAGTTGTATTAATGATGAACCACGATATCGCATCCACGATATCGAATCTGTGATATCGGATCCAACCATGCGATGTTGGATACCTGATATCAGGGCTTGTCTCCTCGCCTATAAATAAGAGGCAACACCCTTGGTTTTCACATTAGATAGTTAGTCCCTTAGCCGAACTCTTGTCATTTTTTCCCTCCAGAGTTAGAATTATTTCTGCATGCCTGCAGTAGGAGTCATAGAGTGAACAGATCTTTATTTGAGCATTGTGTACCTAAGCACACTTTGTGTATGGAAATAAAGATAAAATTTATGATAAACCTTGCAGCATTCAGAATAGATTAATTAGCGTTAATTATTATTTAATACTTTCCTAGTTGATTAATGATTTCTCTCACCCTACAACTCTCTTAGTTAAGTGCACTCAGTACAATCACTTCGAGCATGCATGTAGCACTTGGTAACCCAATAACGATGAGCGTTTGGTAAGCCCAGTAGCATTGCACTGGTTCAGGATGTGTACAGAAAGTAAGAATGAATACTAGTGTTAGGAGTAATTAGAACTTAGTTAATGAGTAGTTAAATTAGATTAGTTACTTAGTTATCTCTCTTCCCCTCCTTACTAGCGTAGGATTTAAAACACATAAAAACTATAAAAATCATATGCCTTAAGCTTACTTAACCATAAAACCGTGACATACAAGTAAGTTTGGGAAGATAATGATTAACCAACCTGTTATTGTTCCACAGAGGCGCATAGGCACTTAGTCCTTGGAATTTGACCAGATCGTGCATGAAATGCTCGTATTCGTATGGTTGAGCATAGGGGTACCTCGCCACTCATCATTGGCACCATTTCTAGGGACTTAGTTGTTTGTGTGTTAAGTAGAACTTAGGAAATCATTCACATCATTGGAACAAACCCTTTGGGTTGGTTAAGAAAAAGATTATTATATTGCACACTGAACAAGACAAGATGTCTTCTTCTTTGCACAA
>MNCI01000049.1:35461-45770 GCA_015680685.1 Gnetum montanum
GGGCCATGACCATATATAAACCTGAGAGCCCAAATAAGATACTGTTAGTCAACATGCAACAAAAAAAAAACCTTTCCATGAGTTTAGGACAGCCAGAACACATGCTACCTCTGTAGGTGGGCAACCTTGCTCATTATTTCAGATCTCTCCCTTCCAACTTAGTCATGGGGGAGATGACCACCTTTGCTAACCATTGAAGGCCCTCAGTTCTTTCTAAATTTTTTGTTTTACACATTTTTTGTTTTGAACATTTTTTTTGCACATTTCTGTAATCTTTCTTGTTTTTTTTTTATACCATCGTTCATATTTTTACCATTTCTTTGTGTGATTACTTTATTTGGTTCATCACCCAATAAGTGTTCATGATGGTGGCATGAATAATACCATATTGATTGCTAATGTTTGGGTTTCACCTTTGAAATATGATGTTGATATTAAGGTATGGTTCTTTTTATTAAACAGGTAATGAGTCCACATCATTCATGCATCCATAAAATCATATGGTCTCCCTTGGCTTGGAACTATACAGTCCCTTTCTCTAATAAAATTGTTAACAAATTGGTGGTTGGGTATTTCTCAAACTAAGAAAAGACTCACAGGATGAAAAGGATGTGACTTCAAGGGGATTTGATGTGGTTGTGCTGGCTATTCTCTTGAGTGCTTGGATGCTTTTTCTTTGGGTTTTCTGCCATTCTGATGTTCATCAAATATCTGGAAGTTGAGTACATAAAAATAAGTCTTTGCATGGTGTGGTTCTCATGCAAAAAACACAAAAAAGAAGAAGAAAAAAGTGAGAATTCAAAGCACACCCCTTAGACACAATAATGAACTTGGGCTACACGCACTAGTTATGGCACTAGAAAGACATGTGACCCATGCCTGAAGGTTCCCTCTAACTAAGGCCCTTTCTCACTTCCTGATTCTCCATCTCACTCTCCTCGGAATGGTGGTGCCTTTTTGTAGAGGCATTCTTGTTGCTTCAAGAGGATAGGCTAGTCAAATGTGTTGATGCAAGGTCACTGAATGTGGTTTTTTGAGTCTGGATTTGTAATGAGTTCTACTCCGTTACATTAACCACAAAACACACACACGGGACTTTACACAACCTTGTTCTTGGGTTTCCATTCCATTCTCTCCTCTCCACCTTTCTTTTCCATTTTTCACCTCATTACCGATTTTATCATTAGTATGTATCTTGGTTGATGCATTGTTTTTCACTGGTTAACTCTTCTAGGTAAGTTTTTAACTCTTGCTTCCAAATAACATTCCTAGAGCCTACGAACTCTTTGGTTTGTGGCTCTATCAGGGCTTCAAGGGCATGAGCCTGCTTTGAGGAGGACCCACTGGCATTCCTTTTTAGTGCATTTGTTAATTTCTTTTCCTTAAACGTTTCCTGCAATCAACAATTTTTTGTTTCATCCCCATCCATGACATCCATTTTATTGGCGTTGTCGTTGTTGCTTTTTCTCCATCTTTCTTATTCCTTATCTTTTTCCATCCTATTGCTACCAGAGGTTCGCTCTTAGTCATGGGGGCCCTGACACAAATTTTTCAATTTTTCCTAACCCCTACACCTTAGGTAGTCACCAGTGTTAAATCTCTAAAATTAGTATCTACCATAGCCACAACTCAACCAATGCACTTTACATCAAGGCAAGGTATCAACCGCATTGTGATTTATCTACCCTCACTCATTTGTGACTGTGTTGTGTGTGCAGATGGTGATCATACAACAATGGACTGGGCCTGGAGGAAACACTCAGGATGGACTGGAACTGGAATGTTTATGAAAGGAGCAAGATTGGTGGCATGGCTATGGATAAACAACAGAAGGCACAATCTTGGCATTGGCAGCAACACGCCTCATTCTTTTTCTCTTTCCTTCTCTTCTAGTTGCCAAATAAAGGCTGGATGTCATTTATGTATAGTGTTCACCTTAGTGGTCATGAACACTAATGCTGTCATGTATTGTATTGTTGATCCATTCACTGGACACGTTGAGTCTGTCACCCCGTTTCACCATCAATGGTCATTCAGTCAATAATCCCATACCTTCCCAATATTTTGTAAGGAACTTGATGACGAGTTTTCATTCAGTCATGGGGGTATGATGAACCGCAATATTGGGACTACGCTATCGCATCCACGATATCGGATCCAACCATGCGATGTCAGATACTCGATATTAGGGCTTGTCTCCTCGCCTATAAATAAGAGGCAATGCCTTTGGTTTTCACATTAGATAGTTAGTCCCTTAGCTAAACTCTTGCCATTTTTCCCCTCCAAAGTTAGAATTATTTCTGCCTGCCCGCAGTAGGAGTCATAGAGTGAATGGATCTTTATTCGAGCATTGTGTACCTAAGCACACTTTGTGTACGGAAATAAAGACGAACTTTATGATAAACCTTGCAGCATTCAGAATAGATTAATTAGCGTTAATTATTATTTAATACTTTCCTAGTTGATTAATGATTTCTCTCACCCTACAACTCTCTTAGTTAAGTGCACTCAGTACGATCACTTCGAGCATGCATGTAGCACTTGGTAACCCAGTAACGATGAGCGTTTGGTAAGCCCAGTATCGTTGCATTGGTTCAGGATGTGTACGGCAAATGGGAACAGATACTGGTGTTAGGAGAAATTAGAACTTAGTTAATGAGTAGTTAAATTAGATTAGTTACTTAGTTATCTCTCTCCCCCTCCTTACTAGCGTAGGATTTAAAACACATAAAAACTATAAAAATCATATGCCTCAAGCCTACTTAATCATACAATCGTGACATACAAGTTTGAGAAGACAATGATTAACCAACCCATTATTGTTCCACAAAGGCGCATAGGTACTTAGTCCTTGGAATTCGACAGATCGTGCGTGAAATGCTCGTATTTGTATGGTTGAGCGTAGGGGTACCTCGTCGCTCATCAATTAATTATAACATTTGAAGAACATTGTGGAAAACATGATTGCAAACAATGTATAAATATGATGGATAGTTTTGCCATTTAACAAATTTTTTGAAAACTTGCAAAATTTTACATCATGCAATCATTAACTTGAAAATTTTCAAGTTGCCCTTCCTATTGTTCTATAACTTTTTTAAAAAATAGTATTTCTAAATATACTAAACTTACAAAACTTGAATGATAAAAATAAAGTTTTTTGCAATTTATTAAATAATTAAGAGTATAAAGAGTTTATTTTATTTTCAAAGCCTATTGCGACTATTGCTTCCCTAGTACCATGTATAAATAATATTCGTGGTACATGGAACTCCTTCCAAGTTTCTGCTATAAAATGACTTGTCTTTCTTCACATTTTGCATTTCAATTCTACATGTGCCATTTTTCATTCATATATTTGCTTAGTAGCATAACTAAACTATTTACAACCTTGCTATACTTTAATGCTTTGTACAAGGCCTAATAATGTTATTGGTGATTGTGTATTTTACTACCAATTTTCCAACCCAATTAATGTTTTTTTTATTATAGTTCATGTGACATTGTTGCTATTGGAATAATGGTTAGGTTGGTTTTTAAGTCAAAAACCTACATTGGGTGTAGTTGAAGAGGTTAGGTTGGTTTCTAAGTCAAAAACCTACATTGGGTGCAGTTGAAGAGGTTAGGTTGGTTTCTAAGTCAAAAACCTACGTTGAATGCAGTTCATCTACCAACCGTTTGAAAACCCAATTAAAAAAGATTACCACTATAGCTCCTGTCACCGGGTGAATCGCAGCGGATAAATTTTTTACACCTGGTGATAGCGCTAAGTGTTCCAACACTTAGCCAGCTACTCACAACGATCGCAACAACGATGCTCAAGCTCCAAGCTCAAAGGAAACATGCTTCCAGGAAAACTCCCAACCTTTACTCACAAAGAAATATATTACAACACGTACAAGAGGATGCTCCCAATGTGAGCAGAGACTCTTGCTTTTGTAAGCATGAGTGTACCCAGCCTTACCAATGCACTCCTGTGACTGGTATTACAAACGCATCACTTGCCGATTCGATCTTCCATCTCCTTCGCCTCAACTGGCGATAGCAGATGTGCATGCTCTACACTTGGGCGAACCCAGTAGTAGCCACCTTGCATGCATCGCACTTGGCATCCTCTAGTGACAAGAGGTGTACATGCGCTACATCTGGATGAATCTAGCTGCAGCCCCCTCACATGCGTCGCACTTGGCTTCGCCTGGCGTTACCAAATGTCTTTCCACACACCAAGTGTGGATCAAGTGTAACTCACGTACGCCTGCACATGAGCCTACGATTGTGACAACTCAAGACGTTGTGACAGCTCCCCACAATGATACTTTAGATACTACAAGGAAACTTTGACGCGATGCGCATCACATCGCCCTGAAAATTCAAAATTCAATCACGCATGTTTTCGTTATAATGTAATTCTCGAAATATAGTTTTTTATAGGTAAAATCAGCAAATTCAAACACGTTTCTTTTTTGGACATGCCGGCACTCATTTCTTTTGTCTTGTAGCTACATGGCTTGTCCAGATATTTATTTCTTAAAATATAAAGTTAAGGCTGGCCGAAAGCGAAGGCCCACCTTAATCACCACCAACCCGATATTCCAGAAGTTTGAAAAGCATTATCGTTTAGCGAGTAGTGAGGTGGCAGTTTTAAGTTTTAACCCTATCTTATTCAAATGCGCATCAGAAATAGCATGACACGCATGTCTGCTTTTAAGTAGTTTTGTCTTATTGAACGATATGGCCAGTTGCAACAGGCACAAAGATTTGGATAACAAAGGGAAGACCGTTCACGTTCAACCAATAGGAACCCACATGTTTTTGTGAAGCCAGTCCCTTGGCCTTAGCCTTGATACAAGGCAGCGTGTGGGTACCATGGCAACGCTAACTTACACCATAAAAAACGGATAAAGGAGCATTAAAAAAATCAGTCAGATAAGCTCTGATCTATCCTCAAGAGAACCGGTCTCACGGACAAACGCACGAGCATCTACAAGAACGACGGTTTATCACGGCACGGCTTCAATCTGGAATGGCAAATGAAACGACCCGGACTCAAATTTTTGTGGCCCGTGCATGTTTTCAATTGTTGTCGTGTGCCAAACTCCACGTCTTACCGACACTAACCTCAATCTCAATCACAATGCTTACCTACAGTGACTTGGCCCTCGGTACGTAGCACTAGGACGACAAGATTTCGTTCAAAAACGACTAAAGACTCGCATGGGAGGACCCGCCGGAGTCGGTGGCCGCAGCGACCATGTCACGCACCGCAAATGCGTTTTCCCTGACGGCCGCACCTTCGCCACCGCCGCTGCCGTCCCTGTCCATGACGACGCCGATGCACCGCCTGAGCTCGTCACTGCCGACGACGCCGCGCCAGTCGGCGCGCGCTCGCACTCCCGTCTTCCAAGCCCGGCACACGAGCGCGGCATTGGTGCTCTGATCGACGCTCTGGGGCAGGCAAACCAAGGGCACGCCGGCGCCGAGGCTCTCCAACGTGGAATTCCATCCGCAGTGGCTCAGAAACGCAGCCACCGCCGGGTGCCTCAGGACGCTCCGCTGCGCCGCCCACGGCACCACCATTCCGCGCCCGCGCGTCTCCTCCAGAAACCCCTCCGGCAGGGCCTCCGCCGGGGGCGCCGCGGCCGCCGGCGACGACGGATGCGGACGAACGACCCACAGAAACCGGTGACCGCAGTCCCGGAGCGCGGCGGCCACCTGGTGAAGCTGCTCCTCGGCGACGGCGACCATGCTCCCGAACGAGGCGTACACGACGCTGCCCGGCTCGGCCTCGTCCAGGAACGCCGAGCACTCGGCGGCCGCGGCGCGCCACAGGTGTCCCGCCGTGTCGTCCTCGTGCCTCGGCAGCAGCAGCGGCCCCACGGCGAGGACGGGCCGCAGGGCGGAACAGAGGACGCGGGCCACGGCGCCGGCCTCGAGCCCCTCCACGAAATTCCCCACCACGCAACGGACCGGCCCCGCCGCGGACCGCTGCAGCGGCTCCACGACGCGTGCCAGCAGAACTCTGTACCGGTTGGAAACCGAGATCTCATCCTCGTCCTCGTCCTCGTCCTCGTCCTCGTCCTCGTCCTCGTCCTGCTCTGGTTTCTGCAGCAGCGCCAAGCGCAGGAACGACGGCAGATCTTGGGCGTCCTGCAGAACCGGCGCGGCCGCTGCTGCTGCTGCTCCTCCGCCGGGGGCGCCGTCGCCGTCGAAGGCGTGGTTGATGGCGTCGAGCATCGCCTGCTCGGCGTCCGCGGCGAAACCGCGACCGTGGGCCTCGAGCCCGGCGAGCAAGACGGCGCACGATTGCATCCAGAAAGCCGCGCACGGCAACCCCGCCGCGCCCGCGACGTCGACGACCCAGTACAGGAAGGCTCCGTAGATTATGTACGTGGCGGGGCGGCCCTGCGCGCTGTGTTTTGCCAGCAGCTGTTGCAGTGTCCGCGTCCCCTCGCGCCGAACCGTCTGGTCGATATCCCTTACGCTCATCTGCGTTGTGTATCGGTCGAAATCCGGCGGCAATCCGTCGGAGTAGACCTCGAATCCTATGCTGTTTTTGCTGCTGCTGCTTCTTCGACCGTGCCGGTCATGGCGGACATGGAAACAGTCGGTATCGGTGTCCATTGCGGCGACGGCTGCTTTGATCATGCGGTTCTTGGCCCTGTCGCTGGTGACGAATGTTACCTGCACATGTGTGGAGAGCAGCAGCAGTTCCCTGGCCAGGCTCAACATGGGGTTGATGTGCCCCTGCTCCGGGTACGATACCACCAACACATGCGCATACGCCTCCGTCTCCGTCTCCGTGTGGGCAGCCAGAGTGGCCATGTGGGTGCTGCTGCCTCACACTTTTTTTTTTTGACTCTGTTCTCAATGTGATCGATCGTTTGTTGGTGAGTTTCATGCATTTATCGCCGATTCGGCGCTACCAGTTTGAGGTTCCCTGAAATGAAAGGCACTTGTTTTTGTTTTTTTGCGTCACCGGTGACGAAATGGAATGTAATAGACGAGCAACGACAACCGGTGTTGAAAGATCCGCTCTGAACCCATCTAACATCATAGTTTGTTGCTTAAATGTGACCCATCATGCAACATCGTCAAAGTCCGGAAATGAGACGTCGTTTAAGGAAATACAAGGTCTCCTTGCTCAATCAAAGGAATCATTCCACCATAAAGGCCCAACCATACATCTTTTATATAGTTTGTTGATTTTTCTAAGGCTTATGATTCTCTTGCTTGAGATAAACTTTGTTAACATTTCATACGATCTTCTTTCTGCCAGTAGAATAATCTATTAAATAGTTAACATTCTTATTAAAGATAATCTTACTCAAGAAGGAACCATTATTAATACCTAAGTTAGATTTAAATAAGGCTATCCTTTGTCACCTACCCTTTTGGCATATTTCTAAATGAATTGAAGGAATGAATGCAAAATGCCTCTAATCATGCTATGTCCATGAATGATTATTTTTGAACATGCGTCTCTTTGCAAATGATGTAGCCTTGATTACAAAACCAACTATAGGATTAAATTATATGTGATGAGTCGTCATGGGTTTGTCTGCATCAATGCAAATGTTTATATAAATGCGTTGATGAAGAGTCTATTTTTGCCTATATAAATGCACACACCCACTACATTTATGGCATTCATTGTTAAGTAGTGTAATGGAGCTCATGTAGTTTGTTCATTTCAGAGTTAAAATATTTTCTAAGTGCCTGTCGTAGGATTTGAGAAGTATACAGATCTTTACTTAAGCACTAATGTACATCAACACCTTAGTGTGAATGATAATAAAGATGAGCTTTCTTAATAAACCTTGTAGAACTTTACTATTTAATACTTAGTGTAATAGTTATTTAATACACTTTACTATTTATGCAATTTATTTTAATGCAAATAATTAATTAATTAATAGCAAGTAATTAATGCACATAAGCACAACCATCGTAAGCATATGTTAATGCTTGAAAATCCTAGTAGCACTTACATTTGGTAACTGTAGAGCATTGCAACGTGTTCAAGATGTGCACAGTGGATGGGAATGGATGCTTATGTTAGGATGAGTTAAGGCATTAATTAGTTACTAGATTAATTAGCATTTTCTTACCTTATTTTACTACACTTAGGAGAAATAAATAAAAAACATACAAATCATACAAATCATGTGCCTTAGTTACACTTAACCATACCCTTGAACCTCCAAAGTGGAACTAGGAAGACAACAATTGCGTCCTTGAAATTCATTGCCTAGATTAAGTGTACTTAAAGAGCTAAAGTCTCCAAAATTCTACTAGATCGCTTAGTGAATGCTAGTAATTCATATGATTGGGTGTAGGGATTGCTCGTTGCTCATCATTGGTGTCATTGTTGGGGATTTTAGTTAGCTATGTGCACTATCTAGAAGTTAGTAACATTATCCAATGATGTTGTAACGAACCTTAAAGTCAAAATCATAATGTAAGCACACTATTTTCTTCAAAAACTAACATGGCTTCTTCTTGCAAGGAAGCTTTTCCACCACTGTTTGAGAACACTTTCAAACAAAGGCAAGAAGGCCCAAAACCACCCATGCCCTAGCAATGCAAAGTGATCTATACTCATCCAGATGAGTATGTTCTGGATTTCATCTTCATCTTGCACCAAGATAAACAACTGTAGTGGAGGAACATGAAGGGAAACATCATGTTGCCATCCAATCGCTTAGTTACTATGATGTTGCTCCACAATCTCATCAAATTGGACATCTAAGGGCTCAATTTTGAGTACATTGTGCAAGATCATGATTATTGGGATTATCATCCCACAAATGCACAATGAAGGAAAGATCAGTAGATAGAGGCTTGCTAGAAGGTGTTAAAGGGCAAGTGGTTCAAAAACCCCTTGCACTTGCTGGGCCAAAAGGAAGAAGAGGATCCTTTCTTAGGGGTTACTCAAAACACAAACATTCCTTCCCTTCTCTTTGATGAAGGGACCTTTAACCAAAATTTACTGTCAACTATAACAACCCTAGTTTAGGAAAGAACGAGTTCCATGATCATGGGGGCTCCAAAGGAGAGAGTCAAAGTAGGAACAATGATAGGCATCACAATAATGACAAACATGGTGATCATAGTTGGGACCAAAGCAGAGGAAGTATTAGGCACTATTCTAGTGCTAGTCCTCTTTCCTTTTCATCTTCATCATCCTCATCATCTTCCTCCTCTAGCTCTAACCAAGGTCATAAAGGGAGAGTCCTTGATAGAGGTGACTGGCAAGATAGAGATGATCACAAACCTTGCTGAAACAATAGAGACTAGGGGTGTGAGTAATCAAGGAAGGCCCACCACAAAGACAGAAGGGACAACATGGGGCATCATAGGCATCATGGCCATCATAGAAGCTATGACTATGATAAGCCTTTGCTTGCAACTAGAAACATGTTGAACATTGGGAAGGTTGTAAGGATTCAAAAAGGCATGTGAAGGACAATCAAATCAAATAGTTAGACATGAACAATATCCCTAAGTTTTAGGGGGAATACAATTCTAATCCACAAAACCATCTCTAAGCCTTTCATGATGCATGCACCTTATAAAATGTGGAGAACGAATGACAAAAATTGAAGCTATTCCCTAAGACACTCATCAAGGAGGCTGAAAGCTGGTATCAGTCCTTAGAATTGGAACTAATTAGATGTTGGAGTACGATGCTTGAACTCTTCAATGACAAGTATCAAACATACTCTTGAATTTTCAACCTGAGAAAGTAGATCCAAGGTTGGAAGTAAGGCATACATGAACCCTTGGATGTGGCCAAGGTAGATATTACTCATTATTGCATCAATGCCCAAGCCATGGCATTTCTCAAAGGGAGCAATTGCACAATATCATAGATGGGCTCATGATAGAAATGAGGAGAACTCTTGAGGTCTATTCTCAATGAAGGATTTTAGAGCTAAGAAACAATCAAATCCAAAGGTTGATTAAGTAAGTGGTCAAAGAAGAAAGTGAGTTGAGGAAAAGGGAAAGTACATAGGAATATAACTAGGTCCCTTCCATTCAAAAAAGGAAGGTCTAGTTTTGTGATAATGAGGAAGAGGCACCACTTGATGAAGTGGTTCAATGCAAGACCTTGCCAATACAAAACTATGTTTCTAAAATATCAACTAAGGTAGAAAAAATGTGGAAGAAAAGTTTCAAAGTACTCTTAGAATTGTAGAAAAGTTTAAAGAGCAAGGTAGTGGTCATGACCAAACAGGAATGAAGGAAGCTGAAGATGCTCATTAGAGGGGTAATGGAAAATCTGCTACCATTGAAGAGGTTGTGAATT
>MNCI01000057.1:0-12652 GCA_015680685.1 Gnetum montanum
TCGTATTCGTATGGTTGAGTGTAGGGGTATCTCACCACTTATCAAATGTCCATAAACTCCTTTAACTCCCTTGAACTTCTAACAAGTCAAACACTCCTTCATAAATTTGGAAACTTCAATTGTCATACCAAGCCAAAAAAATATGCCTACCCACAAGTTTCAATGTTTTATTCCTACCCATGTGACCTACCATGCTACTATAATACTTTTCAAACAAAATCTTTTTCCTAAAACCATAATTAGAAACACATACCTTTCCATTTTTAAATAACAGTTTATCTTGAATATGATACTTCCTCCACTAGCCTATCTTACTTATCAATGGCTCTTTGAGGCTCCTCCAAACCTACCCAAAATCAATATCATGCTCATACAAAGAAGCAAAATCATCCATATCTTCCACATGAGGTATGTTGAAATCCACCACATGCACCCTAGACAATGCAACAACCACTACATTGGCTTTTCCATTTTTGTGCTTCAACACAAAATTGAACTCTTGTAACTATGCAACCTACTTCATGTGCTTTGTACTAAACTTCTTTTGTGAGTTTAGAAATTGAAGTGCTTTATGGGATGTCATCAAAGTGAACTTCTTGGGCAAAAAATAATGCTTCCAATGCTTAATTGCTTGAAGAAGAACATACAAATCCTTCTCATATACACTATATTTTTATCTTAACTTATTCAACTTCTCTGAAAAGAAACCAACATGCCTACCTTCTTGTGAAAGTACCCCACCAATGGCAAGTCCACTTGCATCTACCTCCACCTAAAAAAGCTTATGAAAATCTACAATTGCAAGCACTAGTTCACTGGTAATCTTTGCTTCCAACAAGTTAAAGCTTCCTTGGGTTTCATTATCCCACCTAAAATCTTTATTTTTATTCAACAAAGCAAATATAGACCATGAAATGTCACTAAAACTTTTTAAGAACCATCTATAAAAACATACTAAAGCAAGGAATTATGTTACCTCCCCAACATTCTTAAGAGTTCACCAATCTCTAACAACCTTCACCTTTGTAGCCTCCATCTAAATTTGATTTTAAAAAATCACATGCCCCAAATATGTAATTTCCCATTTGAAAAAATGACTTTTCTTCACTTTGATCACCAGTTGTGCCTCCTCCAACTTTAGACATACCATCCTTAAGTGATCCAAGTTCTCTTCTTCATTAGATCTATACACCAAAATATCATAAAAAAAGACAATACAAGACTTACCAATCAAGTCTTTTAATACATCATGCATCAACCTCATGAATGTAGCAAGTGCATTCATGAGCCCAAATGGCATCATAAACCACTCAAACAATCCAACTAGTGTTTTAAAGGCTATCTTCCACTCATCACTAGGCTTGATTCTAATTTGATGGTACCCACTTTTCAAATCAATTTTTCTAAAAATTTTAGCAATAGTAAGGACATCAAGATATTGTCCATCCTTGAAATAGGAAACTTGTACCTCACTATTATCCTGTTCACTACCCTAGAATCAATGCACATCCTTCATTCATTGTTGTCCTTCTTTGGAACTAGTATTGGAACTACACAAGGTGAAATGGATTCCCTCACGAAGCCATTTGCAAGTAATTCCTCTACTTGTCTTTGCAATTAAGCCTACTATTTTGGTGTCATCTGGTAAGCTCTCTTGTTTAGAATGGTAGCACTAGAAATAAAATCAATCTAATGTTGTACATTCATCATTTGTGATAATCCATCCAATTTCCCCTTAATCACCATGGGAAATTTCTCCTTCAAGCCTAGCACACCTATAGAAAGTTCAACTTGCACATCATCATGGTTAGTAGCAATTTTTGTCATAACAATAAAGCCAAAAAATGTTTTATCATGTTCCTTAATATATTCCCCCTCTCCTAAAAGGATTGAAGAAGCACTAAGTGGGCTTTGCTACCTCACTTGTTTAGCCGTCATAGGAATCAACTCATGGATTCCATTACATCTAGCTACATTCCATACATTTCTTGCTTCATCAAACTAAGCACAATTGCAAAATTCCAAGGTCTACAAAGAATTACATAAAAATGATTTATGGGAAGCACATCATACTTCACACCATCATGAAAATCTTCAATTTTAAATTTCAAAGTACATTTTTCTTTCACTTCTTGGGAAAAATCTCTAGACAACCAACACACTTTATATGGTCTGGGATGAATATTAGTTATCAAACCCAATCTAGCAACCACCCTAAAAGAAATTATATTTTCTTGGGCTCCCCCATCAATCAAAACTTGAATCCATTCCCCACTAAGCAAACATCTAGCCCCAATTTGAAATAACAATTTCCTATTAGGATGATCTCCTCTATTCGACTTCCTCATTAATGCACAAGAACTTAATTCAAAAACATCCTCAATTTTTGGAGAATTAGAATTATCTCTCTAAATACCTTGGCTTAATATCTCCTCCAACTCCATGGTTTACCCATCTTTGCCCTTGGCTGCCCTATGAAGTGGACATTTCCACTGCTTATGTTCTCATTCTCCACACTTGAAGCTATGGATTTTTGATGAGTTGTTGCCTTGACCCTTGCCTCCCTTACCTTGGTCCTTCTTGGTTTTCCCTTCTTATCGTCTCTTTTAGTCTTTTTATTATAGTTGTCATCCTTGTCTTCATATTTGGACTTTAATCCTTTCTTATATTTGGATCCCTTCTCCTTTCCCTTAGGAGTTTGTTTACTCATGTTTACAAATCCACTTAATTTCTTCTCAGCCTTGAGTGACAAATCATAAGCCTCAACAAGAGTTTGTAGCTCATAAAAAGACAACTCCTGTTAGTACAGCATTTTGATAGCTCCTAAAAAGATTGAAGCCTATTCATACTCCTCCCAATTTACCTTAGCTTGATGGAATAGATCACAAAATTCAATGTAGAATTTTTTGACATCCCTATCACCTTACCTTAAGAATTTTAACTTCATAATGATTTCTTGTCTCTAACAAGACTGTTCAAATTTTCTCTTCAACTTGTATTTCATCAGATCATAATCTCTAATAGCGTAACCATTTCATCTTTCATACCCTTGGGACTCCTTTTCCCACCAAGTAGAAGTCATACCTTCTAATCTGGATTCAGCAATAGGTGTCGTCAAGTTATTGATATTTCTTCTAACTAGAAATGCTTCTCAAATGCCTTTAGCCAACTCACAAAAACATTTGTACCATCTACACCATTGAAAGTCTTCAACTCCACATACGTAAGTCTTGCAACATTTTAGAATGCTCTAGTAAGCCTTGCCTCATCTTCCTCATCAAGCTTGCCTGGAGAAGAAGTATTGATCACTGTTGGAGCCCTCAGAATTCTCATTTGATAAATAGGATTCCCTCCCATTGGAATCCTTGGGTGATGGATTCTTACACTCTTCATCCACTCAGTCTCCACCTAGTTGTGAAACTTCTTCATTTGAACATACATGCTCATCACCTTTGTATGTTGGAATATGGCTAGGACTAGAATTTCGAGCTAGCTTTGCACTAATTTCATCCAACCAAGCAACCATCATTTGGAAGGCAAACTTCGTGCTTTCTATGTCTCTATTCATTGCTTGCACCTATTTCTTCTTGGGTGCCATTTGAAATTGACAAAATCNGCTATTCATTGCTTGCACCTGTTTCTTCTTGGGTGCCATTTGAAATTGACAAAATCCTCAACCAATTTTCAAGTAGCAATCAATACAAATCTATCCTCTAATACTAACAATGCTAAAGCAAGTTTGCTTCAATAATTAATCACTTTCAAATACTAAATCCAAATATTAGGAAAAAATAAAACTTTTTGCTAGAAAACAAGAAAACTAGCTATCTTCAATTAATTAATTAGAAGATTACAACATGGTTCTCAAAACTCACAACATCCAAAACCTTTCACACTTAAACATAGAACATGAGGCTCNAATTAGAAGATTACAACATGGTTCTCAAAACTCACAACATCCAAAACCTTTCACACTTAAACATAGAACATGAGGCTCTACAACCATACATTGGTTGTACTCATACAAAACACTACTAATCGAGAGATTCTTCCACAACCTAGAAATGAGATCTCAACATATAAGCAAGAATAAAACACATAGGTTTACACAATTGACCTTGAAGTTTCAACCTCTATGCACTTACTCAATGTGCTCTCTCATACCTTGCCTAATCTTATCTCACAACTCTCTCTCTTACATTGTCATCCCCTTCCAATAATTGGAAATTACAACAATATTTATTTAAATCATGAAGACAAAAGACATAGAAACATTTCCTTAACTCACTTGAGATTCTTTGGTTATTTCCCAAGTCTTCTCACCTTCTCTGCAACTATTTTCATCCTTTTTCAACTTACCCTAGCTATTTTCCAAACTAGGATAGGTGTTTTCAGAAGTTTCCCCATAGTACGGGTCGTCTCTGACCTCCACAAGATGTCTATTATGAAAACCCAGCTCTTGGAGAAGACACCTTTTGTCTTTGGGAGATGTCTCCTCCGAGGCCAAGATGTCTCCTTCATTAGTAAGACATCTTACGTAAGACATCTCCTATAGGGCCAAGATGTCTTGCTCAAGACATCTTCTCCTAGACCAAGAAGTCTCCTCTCACCTCAAGATGTCCTTTTTCAATCCTAGGCCTCAACCAAGACATCTTCTTGCCTTCCAAGATGTCTTTTGCAAACCTGAAACCTAGAAACACAAATGTAGGAAAGAACAAGGGGATCGAAAGAGGTGTTCCTACACCAATATACCTCTTGGTACAAACTTTGAATAACAACTATAAAAAATGGACAAGTACCTATATTTTGTAATTGCTTCCACAACTTACTTCAAATAACTAAATCATATGGTTTAGAGAAATCCACAAAGCAAACAAAAGTTTTTTTTTCTCTTTTAAACAATTAATAGGATATTTCAATGTAATGAGGTAATCAATAGTAGAATAGTGATGTCTAAAGCTAGCTTGTGAAACTACTCATATATTGTTTTCTTCTATATATTTCCCAAGCTTCATCTCAAGAATATTTTTCAAAATCTTAGCAAAAATATTACTGATTACGATCAAACTATAGTTATTTAAATCAAACCTATCTCCTTTTTTAAAGATCAAAATAGATTTGTGTGTGTACCATTCTTTATCTAAATCAATTTGGAGAGCATGGTTTAGAATTTTTCAAACTGTCTACCATACCAAAGGTCCTCCCCAAGTCAACGTTTCTCCATATAATTCTATTGCATCAACTATTTTACATTAGGCTAGTCTTTTAATGTCTTGTATCATGTTCTGAAAGGAGATGAAAAGGTTGTCATTGTCCTACTAATATCCTACCAACTCACCCTTGTCTTTAAAATTTTTTTGATAAAATTGCAAAATATCAAATAAGGAAATTTTCAGTTTCAATCTTTCCCTTTGATAAAGCAACTTCCAAAAATTTCTTGGTTCCTTCTTGATTATGTAGAGAAGAGTAATTTGTCTCTCTTTAATGAACTGTCTCTTTCTGTTCTGAAAAAAATTCTTATAAAACCTTATAGTTATTGGAGATTTTCATGTTTTAAATTTAAGTCTAGTTGCCACATAGTCAAAATCAAACCATGGTTGGAACTATGTTAATGCTTTTTGAGAAACATTTTGTGTTGCTACCACTAAAATTTCTTCAAGTTTTACATTAAGATTCCAATGCTTTTGGACTTCCTCTTGAAGATCTAACTTGACTTTGTCGGTTATCCTACAAGAAAGTGACTTCTCTATTGTCTAACATGCAATAAATTTATCAAAGGGCTAAAATAGTGGTCGATGGTTAAACTCAATCAGCTCATCGCATACCTCAAAGTGTTTGATATAAGCAAACTCTATGTTGGTAATCGTAAAATCAATACATGAGAAACCTTGTGGTCCTATGAATATGTAGCAACCAAAATTAAAAAAATTGGTTAACCCATTAAGAATTACCAAATTTAAACCCTAACCCCAATCCAACAAATGTCTACCTCTATGATTGATTTGTGTATCTTGAGAAATTTTTCCACTCTACATTATTCTCATAGTCTAAATATCCTTGTTGATTCCAAAAGCTTACTAGGATTTGTTTAAGCCTATCCCTAGCATTAAAATCATCACAAGTGCAAATTTTTCTCACTTGAGCAAGAATAGCAATATCCATCCCAAGGCTTTTAAAAAGAAAGTTCTTTGACAAATTTTCTTTATCATAAAAAAGTAGGTTCTCAAGGAGCAAAATAACAAAAAGCTAAGAAAAAACTGGCCTTTTCATGAGATACCCAAATCCAAACATATTGCTTATATTCATCTACTTTTTCAACTATTATATATTATTATATTATACTATGAATTAGCACAGCAATGCTACCTAGAGTTCTTCCACATTCACTTTTTTTCTGTAAAGGAAAAAAAAGTCTAAAAACTTGAACATAAAAGATCACTAGAGTCATCCCCATGTCACCTTTCAACAACTCCAAAAATATCAAATTTATTGAAGAAAGAAATACTATGCAAACTAATAAATTTATCAATACATAGCCTTCAATATTCAAAAAACCACATAGCAGAAATTTTAATCCTTATTTATAATATTTGATAACTGCAACACATTTAGTACTATACAATTTTTCCTTCTTCTACCTTTTTTTACTTCCTTCCATTCTTGAACTTTTTTAGCATATTCTTTACATGGAAGGTCTTTATTCAACCATAATTTTTGCCCTTAACCTTAGCATTCTTGAATTTAATAATAATATGACAACTTTTTCCTCCCAACCTATTCTAATAGCCTCCAAAATGTGAAATTGCTCTATCAAATGCACTTTTTTCTCTAGCTACTTAGGGATTTCTTCAATAAAATTTTCCTCCTTTTCAAGTACCCGAAGTGCAAATTTAATGATTTTTCTCACTTTTCCTCTTCTTCCTTCAATGTGGCTAAAATTATCTAACTCACCTCTTATAGAGTATGATTCAACTTGCTATGCTAGACCTCTTGTGAATGAATTGTGCTACCAATCTTGGATTCCAATGTTGTACTGTTTTAAAGAACCTCTTTGTGATGACTTTCCAAATGATTCAGCGAAAATTTATTTATGCAATAAAACCCTCTACAAGGTTTTGAACTACTTCATTCATGTGCTCCTCATTTCTGGCTCTGCTTCAAGGGTTTCTAAGCATTTCACTTTTGAAATAGTAACCATCTCCATTGTTCACTTCTTTTTGCTTCCCAACAAAACAAAGAATCTACAATCTACAATTTCAGACCTCTTTTTTGCTTGTTGCTTTCTTCTTCATTATCATCCAAATAAACATTCTTACAAACAAACCTTTAACATCAAACATCGCCTACATGCACTCTTCTTTCTTTTAAAACTATACAATCCAATTCAAATGTCAAAAGAGAAATTTACACATAATTTTATTCATTCAAAGAAAAACCATACTCAAGATGGTTCTCTAATTTAAAATTAGATTCCAACCACAAAAGCATGGAGAAAACATTATAAGCCACAATGTCCGCAGTTTCTAAGGTTGCTTAACATCTAAAGTACTATTTGATTACCCCTTAAATTTACATTTCCATATCCTAAGCTATATGTTAACCTATATTCTATATTTAAAAGGACGAGGAAGAAAGATATCCAAGCCACATCATAAAATATAACTAATGCTATGCTGAGCTATATATTGACCTACATTCTAAATTTACATTGACCTTTATTTAAGGTCAGAGAAGGAAGATATCCAAGCCCCATCATAAAATATAACAGAATTCAATCCACCGTACTCTCACTAAAACTAAAATGTTGAAAAGAACTGTACCATCGCATCCCGTACAACTTCAAAGCCAGGATCATAACAAATTCAGAATGAATCTTTTTACCTCCTAATTCTTGCATACAATTGCTAGTGTTTACTTGTTAACCCATAATCCAACTAAAGAGACCAAAATTTTGGTCTATAGTCATTTGTATCATTTCCTTATTTTTTGGAGTAGCCCGATTTGTAAGGGACAATTACTTGTTAAACCGAAGAGACGCCCAAATCATTATCAATGTACGATATGCCGACAGCCATTATAGTAAATGTTTGAGCTGTAGACCAACCTGGCAGCCCAAACTGTATTAGCTGAGTTTGGAACATTCAATTTCATGCTGGGTTGAATTCGTATTAACAACCACTGTTGATTCGATAAATATACAAAAAAATGAATAATCTACAAAATTATAATATTGTTAGAAAGTGGTATGCCAATAGATACAGGCCATCATTCACAATGAACAGTTATTTGCTGTTGCTGGCTAGTGCAGTTCACAAGGCCTCTTATAAAATAGTGTTTCTCACAGCATGAAACAATACTAGTTTCAACTCCTCTGCATACATCATCGGCGGTGAATGAGATGGATGGAAGAAACCGTATATACCTATGCAACAGTGCAACAGCAGCTTTCAACAGATCACAGATTCCATCCAAAAAGTTAAGTTCTGAGCAATTAATGTCTTCACGAATCAAGTATCTCATCAACTTCTTCTGAATACAAGATTGAGTTAGAATGCATTGAATAAGGCATGGACTTGATTTCTGGTATCTTCTTCTTCAAGCTCAGGACTGATCCACTAGAATCACTTGTAGCATTTTAGCATAGAAGATTAGAGCTATGCAACAACAAAGAACCACCATTTACAGGATACCCCACAAACCGCACGACACGTTAATTTCCCCTCCCTCCTTTAAAGAAAGGATGCCTTAGCGCTTCAGTTGCGGTCATGCGATCTGAAGGATCAAAACAGAGAAGGCCATGAAGCAAGTCTAATAGCTGTCCATAGTGTATTACATGTGGTGCTATAAGCTCCTGCAATACAGTAATTTCCTGTTAAATAAACCAACTAATGCATGATATACAACAATCAAAAAATATATGCTGAGAAAGTTAACAAATTGTCCTGTCAGCTTTATCATTCTTCATACCCTCAGCCTTGGTAAATTTCGAACTTTGTTGACACTTTCTTTAGAAGATGCTCCTTCGGGCCATTACAATCGATTTCCATGACTAAAATATTTCCTTTTCCTAATTTATATAGAACATGACAGTAGCATGAACATGTTAAATTCCTATAAACACAATTCTATCAGAATTTATCATTGGTAGTCAAATATCTAAAGCTATCAGCCAATCTGCAAGAGCTCAAAAAACTCACTCTGATCTTCTAATTATATAATATGGCAAAGGCCCTAAGACCATTTCCATCATAGCAAGGTGTTCCAAATTTTCATGGGTTTGAAATAGTGTGTCTCCCTGCATATGTAGATACTTTTCAGAAAAAACAAACTCTGGCTCATGTTTTGGGTTATAAACGATTAGAATGACAGATATTATAATTACCGAGCAAAGCTCCACAAGTATGCAACCTATGCTCCACAAATCACAAGCTCGGTCCCATCCGAGTCCTGGGTAAAATAATATCAATCAAACCATTCATAGAAAACTGTCACATGCATAACAGAAGCTTCCCCTCTGCCTTACCCAAAATTACTTCAGGAGCACGATAATGTCTTGTTTGAATGATTGAAGTTCGATATTTTTCTTCCAATTCAGTGCTTCCAAAGTCAATAAGCTTAATTCTATTGGACTTTGGCAGTTCAATATAGTCTTTGGAATGTCTTGAACCATTCTAACGGTGAGGTAAAAAGACAGTTAGAAAATCTACCTGAACCTAGAGAGTACATCAATATATAGAAGAATGTGTCGAAAATCACAAGTTCACTATTTTTTGAGAAACAACGAGAACAGCTAACTGATCTCAGAACACAAATGAGGTAACAATCCACAAGTGAAACATATATTAGTTATGTCTTTCACTATAATTATATTCTCAACATCCTACAGAACCCTGCAAACTACCTTGGATTCCGGAACCTTCATTATCTCGGAAGAAACAAAAAGAATATTTTCAGGCTTTAAATCCGTGTGAACAAGATTCAACTCATGCATATCTGCCACATATCAGGGGTAATATTAGAGGTTATCTCTTAAGATACCTCAACTATGTCCAAATTATCAGTGGGTCAGAGTTACTGAAATGCAAAATACCCAAACATATAAATAAAAAATTCAAAATATTTACTACACACATGCTACAGACTCCAAAAGTTGTCTTCCAACATCCCGGACGACATCAATAGGAAATGGGCGATAATCATTCTTCTTTAAGCAATCATAGAGGCTAGAGCCAAGCTTTTCAAATACCTGTTTGATTAACATCGTAATCCATAGACCGATTTAACAAACTAGAAAATTACCCAAGTGTTTCCACTCAATATCTTGTAAAAGGACAAAGAAAAAAAAAGAAATGTACATAATTAATACTAACAATGCAAATGTGATTGCGGTAGTCAAACCAGTGGCGCATCTGCACAAAACTGTATTGTACAAAACCATTCCACTCAGACACTATATTCTTAAAACTAATCTAAAATTATATGGCAATGGAACAAGCCAATAAAGCAAAATGAGTAAACATAATCGCAGATAAAATTATCAGTTGCAAAGAATCAAACACCACTGCAGATTTGGGAAATAGATGAACATACCGTGAGCCATTTTTATCATGTCTAGAAACTTTTTGAATCATTTCGATCTCAATCATAGCTTCTTCCCTATACTTCTCCTGACCTCTGACGATTTTGATTGCTGCGTGATCATTATACAACAGATCCCAGCATTCAAGAACTTGACCAAAGGTACCTATTACAATAAGGCAATCAAGGTTCAGCCAGACTAATCAAAATATCTCACCAATAAATGATCACCGTATCTGTTAGAACCAGAGTCACCCAAAGGTTTTGAAAAAGTACCTTCACCCATTTTGCTGAGAATCCGATCTGACAAGAAAAGGAAGAAAACAAAGTGCACAGATTAGAAACTTTCCTTCAATTCCATGGGAAGCATAAGGATGAAAAGCACGCAATCAAGCACAAAATAATTACAACGACTGGTTAAGCTCTCTCCGATTTCAAATCTGTAATGACCATCCTTATCATCGGCTCTTCTGGGCGGCGAAACATATCCATAATCGTTGTCAAGGGTCTCATATGAGCAACTAGGTTGGTTCCCCTCAGAAAACATCAATGCATCTTCTGTTACGAACCTAGTAGTATAGTTTATTTGTTCCAAAATAGAAGTCTGCTGAAAATGTCCACCAACAGTCTGAACCTGCAAGACCCAGCACTTAACATGTTGTAACAAGATCCTTTTCCACGCAGAAATACATAGCAAACGATTTTATATTATTTATTGACCTTGTTACGTTACCTTGAGGCCACAAGGAAGAACATCCCAGGCAGATGTCATCTTCCGCCGCTTTTTATGGTTCTCGTCGAAAATTTCCTGAAATTCAAGCGTAGTAAGCAAAATAACAGTCAGTCCAGAAAAATCAAGAAACCTTGATAAAAACTAAGTCAAATGAATCAAAAAATAGCTAACACATGTACCATCTCAGGTCAAAACCTTCAATCTCTGAGATTCAAAACGTAAAAGAAGCGAAACAACAATAAACACAGAGGAAAATTAACAAGAACCCATAGAAAACATATCTCGGAGAAGTTGAGAAACCCCAATCTCGGAAAACAAGAAAAAAAACGAAACTCTAGCAGAAATCGAATCTGTGTTCTGTACGAAACCCTGATCCAGAACATTGATGGCATATAAACCTGAAGTTGAGGAGGAAGAACATCCCATGACGATGAAGGCTTGCGGCGCTTCCCCGGATATTCAGACACAGCAGTAAGTGGCGAATAACTTTCTGCGACGCACGCCATCGTTGCTGGACTGAGATCACGTGCAGACAGATTTTGCACAACCAAGACACACAAAAATAGGCTAGATCCAGGATCGTCAACAAAAAAATGGAGAGAGATAATACGATCGCTCAGAAATAAGAAGGGGGGAAGGGGGTGGGGCTACAATCTGGAGAAGAAAAACAATAACCAAAATCTTAACAGAGCCCAATGTTGCAAGATGACCCCAATCACCTGCAACAAGACAAAAGCTTATCGCAAGCCTTGGGACGACAGCTGAAAAAAGAGACCAATGCAACTAACTCAAAATTTAGAAAAAGGTAATATTATTGACAAAGCCTGGTTCTTGACATTGAAGTTGAACATTACTAGCAATAGAGCATTTCATACCCTAGTCAAATTCATTGTAGTTTGTGTTTTGATACCAAGCATCTAGGCAACATTTCCAAATAAAAAAGATAATCTCAAATAAGAGGATTTTCCAGGCTTTTTGGAGGTGACGCTTAACACAATCATCTTGAAAGATACATTGAGGAAAACCAATAGAATGGTTAGGAAGGAAAACTTGGAGAGATTGACACCATTTCCAAATGTGTTGAGAGAATAAGCAATCCCAAAAGACATGTTGAAAAGAGTCATTTGAAAAAAGAAGCCTATATCTAATGGGAAGACCTTGATGAACCAAGGACCAAAAAAAGAAACGATGCTTAGGTTGGGCCTTGAAAGCCCAAATTCGACAAAAAATAGTTTTCCATTAGTGGTTCTCAAGATGTAAACTCCAACATCTATTTAGAGTGGAGAATTGAAAAAATTGCGCATAAAACCAAGATTTGGCTTTAGAGATGCATAAAGAGCG
>MNCI01000060.1:0-19584 GCA_015680685.1 Gnetum montanum
TTCATGTTGTTCTTGTCTCCATTCTTGGATCTATCTCCTCAGGTTAGACACCCTTGCATAGTTTTGGTATTTCTTGATGAAGATTTCCAACATTGTGTACCACTGTGAAGTTGAATTTGATTTCAAAAATCTATACCACACTTTAGCTCTATCGATCAGTGTCCTAGGAAAAAGCTTGAGCTTTTGCCACCCACTTTCAATGTTGTAGAAAGCACAAGTATCATGGAAGGCTTGTAAATGATGTTGTGGATTCGAATCATAGTCTCTTGCAAATTTAGAAATATCATTCATATCAAGCTTGAGTGGGCAACTCTCTTTGCAATGCTTGTGGGATATCTTAACTACCTCTATGATCTGCATTAGGCTCTTAGTGGCCAACAAGGGTTCATCATAATTGGACATGTTGTGATGAACATTTCTATTTCTATCCATTTGATTGTAATGATTTCTTCTATGTTCATTTTGATGTCTTTGATTTCTCTCATGGTTTCAATTTTTATTTTGTGATGAGCATGATTTCTATACCTACATTCATCTTCATTAGAACTAGATGTTGAAGAGGAAGAGGAATATGAGGAACTAGAAGGATTTTCATGGCTTCTATGGTATTCCCTAGGGTCCCTTAATTTATCCTTTATAGATTTTCAGGAGGTCCTAGGCCTTGATGCTCTCCCTGATCTCAGACTTACTTCATCTCCTCCAAGGTTATCTATCATAGGTGAATGTTGTCCTTAATGATTGTCAAAATGTTCATGAACATATAAAACCTCTACATAAGGTTGGTCACTCCAATTTTCTTCATCATATACCTCATTAGTTCTCCAATGAGTGCTTTTGCTATATAGTGCATTATTGATTTGTTGTGAAAGAGACATTATTCTTTGTTTATGGTGTGTGTGATTAAATATTTTTTGAAAGATATATCATTAATTCATTTATAGCAATCATGCATGATATAACTAATCTAGATAACTGGCACCATCCCTGGCAACGATGCCACTGATGAGCAGTGAGATACCCCTACATCCAACCATAAAAATCACAAGCATTCATGCACAATTCTATCAAATTCCATGGATGGAACTAGTTGTGGTATCTAGATCATTATGTCTTGATCATGCTTCGCTCTCTTCCTACTTAGACTAGTGGTAGCTTTGTCACGTACGATTTAGTCCAAAATGAGTCATATGATAATTGATGTTGTTCGACCGTAATCTACTCCTAATGCTAACAGAGAAAGTAATTATTTAATCTAATTAACAATGAAAAGTAAAGTCTAAACTAGCCTATGGATGATGAGTGTCTATTCCTAGCTTATTGTACACGTTCTAAATCCACGTATCCACTACTGGGATTACCAAGCTCTATGCTACTAGCTGAATCAAACAATAATGCTGCTAGGGTTACCAGGTGAATATGTGTTTACGCTCAAAAATGGTTGTGCTCATTCCACTAAGTCATTAATATGCATGGAAATGTAAATAAAAATAAGTACATGAAAAGTAAATTGCATGAAAAGTATATCTAATCTAAGTCAAATCGTTGCAATGAATAAAAATCAATCTTGATCTTATTGTTGTTCATGGAATGTGTCTAGGTACATTGCCAGTTAAATAAGACACCATACAATTGACTCAGATCCACACTATAGGTGCTCATTGACTGTTCTCTATGACTACAGAATAAAACTACAAGAGTTCGGCTACTATATTGACAAAACTATGTCCAAACTATGTCTAAGCACTATATTTATAGGCTAGCACACATCCCTTGATATTGGATATCTGACATTGCATTGAGACCCCTAATATTGGAACCTTTTATTCACAAAGATCCAACAACATGCGTCAAGGCATCTACATTGACATGATTACATCAACATAGCCAATAGATGCGATAGCATGCATTGAGGCACCTGCGTTGAGGCATCTGCCTTGACACAGCTACATCAATGTATCCAACTAATGCTTCATCAATATTTGTTGAGGTTGATAGCATGGTTTGAATATAGAATCTGTATAAATTTGATGTTGACAAATGTGTGGATCTATTCTAGTGATTTCATCATATGACAATGCAAAACCTATTAGCCGTTTGTTTGCTACCTCAACAAATTTATGTTTATATTAATGAATAATATCAATGTCAATAATCACCAAATTTTCATTGTTTAGAAATACATACTCTAGTAAATCAAGTAATGTCTTAAGTTCTATGAGTTCTAGTCAAGTTTATTATGAATTTTTAGCTTTCTCCTATCCATGTCTTCTTCTTGTTGATATTTTATTTTTGAAATGTAACACCCTTATTAATTATCTATAAAATACCCTATAAATAACTAATAGAGATGCTACAAAACCCCAAGGATATGGATTTAACCGTAATTTAATAAATCAAAAGGAAGCAACCAAATAAGTAAAAATTATTATTTTGAAACATAATTACCAAAGAACAATATAGTGCAACAAAATTTTATAATACTCGCATCTATACTTAAATAAAATTTATTTAATAAAAATTGGACTTTTGCACAACAACAGAAAGGTAGTTATCTAGAAATTCCACTAGGTGCATCATAAAATAGCATGCAAAATAATAATTCCAATGATACTTGTTTCATCTCAAACAAACATCTAAAAATAAAGTTATTCACATTTAAAATTTACTAAATTAAATAATAAAATATTAATATAATATAAATAATATTAAACTTTTCCAAACATAGGGCACATGCCAAAATGAAAAATGTTCCTTGCAATCTCATGATCCTAATGGCACAAGCAAAAAATTTATATCTATCATATTTTACTATGTATTCACAAAAATAGGTACATGCCTCAAATAATCCAACAGTGTAAAAGGCTTTTATTTTACAAAAATAAAAAAATTAATTTTGAAGTTTAGAAGGACCATGTTGTATACAATTGATCCAACTTTCATTTCCTATCTATCTTTTGAAGTTTCCCTACCTATTTTGAGCTCTCTGCATAAAAATGCAAGAGTAAGAACCCCTCAAATAAGAAAGGTTATTATATTTCCCTCTTCATGGAGCATAAAGGTTTTGGGAAAAAAGTCTCAAGCTATGGGCTAGACAAGGTTTCCAATAAAATATTCAAAAATGTTTCAAGTTCAAGTTTGCCACAACTTTTCGAAAATTTTCAAAGAAATCCAAAAATCCAAAGAAGACCAAAAATCTAAAAGAAATCCAAAAAGAGATTCAAAAATCCAAAGAATGTATATTTTATCCAGGCATCTCCGAAGGCTAGGTCTTGGTTATCCTTACTACCAACAAGAACCATCAGGTCTTGGAATAACCTCACTACTAACATTGGATTATCCTTTAGATTATTTTAATGTCCAAAAATATCACAAATTATCCAAAAAAATCCAAAGAATGTATATCTTATCTAGGCATCTCCAAAGGCAAGGTCTTGGTTATCCTCACTACCAAAGAAACTCATTGATAGCTCTTGAAATAACCTCACTACTATCATTAGATTAACCTCGTGACCCTAAACAAGTCACTCATGGTTAGTTTTTAGCAAAAGCCTCATTATTAACATCCTCGATGGTGAAGGGACATGTATCATCGAAAAGATAGGTCTTGACTATGCATCATCGCAACTCTACTAGACTCAATTGCTCAGTGCCATGGTCTCGACTAAATTCATAGCCTCACATAAACTTACAAATCAAAATCTAGGGTAGAAAATCCATCCAACAACCCTTTTTCCTATTGGGTGGATCCCACTGAACAATACACCACTATTGCATGCAGGGTAGGGGGGCATCTTAATGATTTGCAACTCCCACTACCAATTGAGCATAAATGGTCATGTAAATATTATTATTTTATTCCAAAAATAGAAGAGATTTTCAAAATGGCCGAAATCCATAAGAGCTCAAATTTCACAAATTCTTGCCTTAAAAATATTATTATTTTATTCCAAAATCTAAATGATTTCCAAAATAGCCAAATCCATAGCAATCAAAGTTCTACAAAATTCTTGCAAAATCATGCTTATTCCATGAACAGATTCAAAATATTCATAAAATATCTAGAAGGCAAGTTGGGCAATATTTCCATAGTTCTAGAAATTTACCAAAAGATAGAAAAAGGGTCAAATGTAATTAAAATACCAAAAGAAGCTAAAAATGGCAAAAATCTAGTAAAATCTTGACATATTAATCAAAATTGTAGAAGAAAAGTAGAGAGCACAGAGAAGAAATAGAAAATCTACAACAAAATAGGATAGCATATAAAAAGNAAGAAGAAATAGAAAATCTACAACAAAATAGGATAGCATATAAAAAGAAAATTAAAATAATCTTACTTGTGTTGGCAAAACTTCCAAAATTTTTCTAGCATCTTTCTTTTCTTCCTAACGCTCTCAAATTTTCTTCACCATGCTTGATTTGTTGCACTCGAAACCTTTTTACAAACTATGATAAGATGCATCTAGGGCCACCACCTATTTATAGAGAGAAGAATGGAAGAAATAGGGCTCAAATTGACTTCAAAACAAAGAAGAAAGTGCAAAAACATCTTTACAGGAAAACATGATAGGACATGATATTGCAAAACGATGGTTGAAAAAAGCAAATGGCAAAAACAAGTGATGAGAAACAAATAGTGAAAAGGTAGTAGAGAGAACGGGCTTAACGGAGTTGGTGCATATAATGTATTATGTATATGTTATGCATATTGGATATAACATGTGCTTTACTTCTTTCTTGTTCAAACGTGAACATACATTAACACGTTAACTAGAAGAAAATTTTGATTTTTAATTTTATTTTTATTTTTATTTTTAATTTTTATGATTTTCTTAAGTTTATTTATAATTTTTGTCCTTTTGCTAATGCCCTTACATTCAAATGCTTGTAGCATGCACATCGGGACTCCAAATCAAATTCTGTTTAAACCTACAAAATTCTTATCAAGTTCCCTACTAAATCGTACACTAAAATCTCACCTCAGCATGAAGTTGCATGGTTTCCTAGTTTAAATGCCAAAATTTTTATGATATCATAACAAACTAGAAAATGCAATATCAATCATAACTCGGATTTTAGTAGACCAAGTATAAAAATCTATGTTTTTGAATGTCTTGAACACATTGGTAAGGTCAGTCAGATTTTGGGTGGGACATCATGTTAAGGTACTTCCTTAACAAAGTTGATTTATGCAATATGTAATTANATCAGATTTTGGGTGGGACATCATGTTAAGGTACTTCCTTAACAAAGTTGATTTATGCAATATGTAATTATAATTAAAAATGATCTCCAAATCCTAATTTAATGATAAAAAGTAGCAAGGGATATGATTTAGGTAGGGTGAGGGTTTAGGATTTCTCCATGAATAGAGTATAAAATCACATATGAATATTAAAATAAAAAGATGCATAATCAAATGTGCATAAAGAATAAAATATGCAAAATAAAATACTTGTAAAGGAATGAAAACTAACAAAAAAAAACTTTTAGGGGTAATTAGATTTCAATATTTAATCATAAAATATTCAAAAGATCTAATAAAAAAATTTAACAAAATACCCTAGCAAACAAATTACATTAACTTATGTAGGAAATAATAATAAACTAATCTATTAAAATGCATTTAAAAATCAATAATTAAATTTATGCAAATTTCTAGGTTGTGATAGGAAAGCTGGTTTCTTAGTTTCTTCATTTTATCTACTTCATCTATATAGATACTTGTAAGTTATTTAGTTAGTTCCATGCATTTGTCAAATTTACATTCTTATTCAGTTGTTAGCCATTGGGTATATTCTTATTTTGTTTCTATAGCATACAAGCATTTTTGTATACACACATCTTCTATACATGTTTTTCATGCTAAGATGTCTCTTTACCAAATTGTCCAAATCTGTTGCATCCAATTACATCTTGTATTTTGTTGTACATGATGCATGAAACTCTTTGTTTCTATATGGCTTCTTCCTCATCTTCCTTGGAAACCTCCAAGGATAAGTCTCTAATTCCTAACTTAGCATTAATTTTGCTAAGCCATGTCCTTCCCATGATAATTGGAAATTCTCCTTTATTCAATCCAACATGAACAACAAAGAAGTTTATAGGATATGACTATTGACTAATGATGGTCACAACATCCTCTACCTATCCAAGTGAGACTATAATAAATTAATTTATGAGCTTCAATCTAATGTTACATTTCTTCACTAGTGGAAAATTCTAAGCTTTATACACATCTTATGATATGAAATTAACTCTAAAGCCTAAATCTATAAGATATTTGCATAATGTGTTTCCTACCATTTGTAGGTAGATTAAAGGACTTATAGGATCTATTCTCTTCTTGGAAAAATATCTTCTTTAATCTAGTAAATTATAGTTTGTGTAATGATGATAATTATAATATTTTGATTGTATTTATAAGGAAGCATGACTTTCCTAAAAAGTATTTGAGTTGTAAACACTGAATGTGGAGTCTTAAGCACAATTTCTCTTGCTATTTTAGATGGACTACTATTCTCTCTAGCTATTTATAGGCTTGCTTAGATGAAAGGACATTTTCATGATTTAGGCTCATAGTCATTGGTAGTGTCTTCCATCGATGTGTTTATGGCCATAGTTGCATTATTTTGTTGAGGATGTGTTAGCAAATCTCCTTGCATTAATGGTAGAGAAACTAGACGAAGTGGATTAGAAGGTTGTTGAGGATGTTACATGATGGGATGAGTGATGTAGGATGGTGATTCCATAACTGGAGTTGTGAGCTAGTGATATTCAATAGGGTGGTAGGGATAAGAAGTATTGGTAAAGGGGTGTTTCCTAGAGAAACAAGTTGTTGGATAGAGTAGTTGAAAGAATCTAGTTCTTTATAGGACTATTGTTATCTTAGTGAAGGCATCCCTCATGACTATGGGTTTTTCCACTACTGATGGGTTTAATGTATATGTCCCTAATCCTTGTAAGTGAGTCATGATAAGACAACATACCCTAGGATGTTCGTATTGATATAGGTTACAAACATATTTCCCTTTTTAACTAGACTCAACAACCTTTCTATAACAAAAACTTTTCCTTTATACTTGTATGTGTCACATCTACATTTTTTCCTTTCCTTTTTATCCTTTTCTTTAGTTAGGATTTGCTCTATCTTTTCTTCTACTATCCTTTTTTTTAAATCAACAAGATTTTTCTTTAAAACATCTCTTCTCTAGATTCTTCCTCTTGTGTCTTATGGACTCGAACATCTCTTTTGTGAAGAGCTTTATCCTTGTTCTATTCCTCAAAAAATTCTCTATTTCTTAGCTCTCTTTCTTTTTTATCCACTTGATCAATTTATCTTTGTATATAATAAGCTTATATTTCTAATAATCTTTCCTAGGAATACATCCTAAGGGTCTTTGTTATTTTATTTCTTAAGCAATTTAGTTATGTATATGAGTTTCTCCTTTTAAGAAAAACAATATCATGGGAATCTATATAAGAGTAAATAATATCTACCAATTGTTGCATTAATGGACTCATGGCTCTCTTATTTCTATTCTTGGATTTTTTTTCTCAAATTTGACACTCTATAATAAGTTTGGTACTTATATTAAAAAGTTATAACATTGTGCTCCATCAGCAGATAGAATCTTATTCTAGAGATTAATACTAGCTTTTTGCTTTTTTTGATTAGTATTGATGAGTCATCATTGGGTGACCATGATATCGCATATGTGATATCATGGTCTGTCTTCTCATCTATCAATAAGAGGTAGATAGATGAGTTAGAGGAAGTTTTTTAGAGTTAAGTTTTAAGTTTAGTTTCTATTTTTCTTTCTCTCCCTTTTCCTCTCCATGTATGCCCACAATGTGGTGATTGTAATTGTAAGACATCCTTAGTTAAGTGTGATGTA
Organism: Gnetum montanum; assembly: GCA_015680685.1. Lineage (NCBI taxonomy): Eukaryota > Viridiplantae > Streptophyta > Gnetopsida > Gnetales > Gnetaceae > Gnetum > Gnetum montanum. The sequence continues at coordinate 7,896 of MNCI01000060.1, forward strand.
CTTGGACATGCACATGACCAAAAATAAAGATCGAGATTACTTCATCATTGCAGCATTCACTTAGATTAATTATTTATTTAATTTTTATTTACTACTTTCCTAGTTAATCTCTCTCACCCTTAACTCATGTTAAATTCAAAATGAGTACGACTTGATTACGAGCATTTAAGTGTGACTACTTGGTAACCCGGTAGCATACCTAGGATCTATGCTTGGTAATCCTAGTGGTAGTCGTGCACAAAGTTCAAGATGTATGAATAATCAAGGAACGGATGCTCATCGCACTTAGGCTAGTTTAGATTCTCTCACCCTTCTCTCCTAGCTTAGTTAATATTACTTTCCATTGCCTTCAGGAGTAGCATTAGATTAGGAACCCATCATACACCTCACTCTAGACTAAACCATATGTGACAAAGCTAATACTAGTCCAAGAGGGAAGAAAACAAACTGTGACCTAAGGCTAACTGTCTAGATGCCACAACTGGTTTGTCTATAGAGTTCGACTAGATTGCACGTGTAACGCTCGTATTCGTATGGTTGAGTGTAGGGGTACCTCTCCACTCATCATTGGCACCATTGTTGGGGATGGTGCTAGTTATCTAGATTAGTTATATCATATAAGGTTGTTGTATAGGACTTAACGATATATCTCTTAGGAAGATGAAATAAATATAAAAAGTCACATATAAATTCACACACAGTTCCATAACCATGCCTCTCCTACAAGATTATGATAATGCCACACTTAGTGAGGAAATTCATTGGAGAACCAATGAACTATATAACAATGAAGTTTGGAGTACATAACCTGAAGTGGGGGTTTCTTATAAACATCAACAAAAGCAATGTCATCCCAATGCATGAAAGCATAACTTACCTGATGATGATGAACCCCTACTTCCCATTACAAGCTTAACACATATATAGGAGGCTGTTCGAATCTCTCGTAGGCATCATAAAGAGAGTTGCCTACCTAGGCTTAATTTAAAAAACTTTCCCACTTTTTCAGGAGGCTATGACTTAGATCTACAACAACATTTACTAGCCTGCTACAATGCCTACACACGGAACAACATTGATAATGGTTGGCAAAGACTTAAGCTCTTTCCTATGACACTCTTTGGCCAAGAAAAAGTATGGTATAGATCATTAAAACCAAACTCAATACGATGTTGGTCAACAATGGTAGAGTTATTTAACGAAAGATATCAAACATATGCAAGAGTGTTGGCCTTGAGCAAACAAATCCAAGAGTGGAAACAAGCACAACATGAACCCTTGGACATGGCCTTAGAAAGATATTATGCATTGTTAAACAACTGTCTAGGCCATGAGTTCTCCGAGGAAAGGCTAATGTATCATATCATCGATGGGCTTTGTGATGAAACAAGAAAGACCCTAGGGATGTATGTCCAAGGTCAACTATACGAACTACGAAGCCATCAACTCCAAGAGCTTATTAAGTGGGTAGCAAAATAAGAAGTAGAAATGGCTAGATGCCAGAGTGTTGAAAAACATCAATTGGACCAAAATCTCAACTTAACAAAGGTCCATGATCATAAAAAGGAGAAATCAACCTATCATAAGGAGAAAAAACCATCTTTTCCAGTACAAAAATCATTAGGAGAAGTTGTGGAAAAGATCAATAAGATGTTTGAATGGATGTATAAAAAGTGTGGAGAATGTGTCAGTATTATTGGAGATAGAGTTTTGACAACCCGAGAAGCAGGAAAAAATAATTAGACGATCAGAAAGAAGGGATGAAGAAAATAAGTGCTTAACTGCTAATCATACATATGAATGCAACATGTGCATGTACAATCATCCCAAGGGCTAATGCCCAATCTTGTTACATTTTTATGAGCATTGGGGAAGCACGTTACATCCAGAGTTTTTACAGAGATACTATGTTTGATCACAGTGGCAATAATCCCAGTCGTGGAGGAGGCCATGCCTAAACTGGAAGCACCCTTCATATCATCTGAACCCAAATGCTTATCTAGTTCAACATCCTATTTCTCCAACTGGGCCAACATACTCTATCTCACCTCATTACCATTCTCCTAAATACTATCAACCCATGTCTTTAACACAACCACCACCTTGTGCACCTTATACTCCTCCTAACTTTCAACATTCTTATTTTTTCCCTCCTTCTACATTTCTACCAACTGTTCCTAAGGTGTCTGCATCCTCCAACTTAGCACAAGTCCAACACTATGGTGCACCCTTATCTTTGAACCCAATGCCTTGTGTTACTTCATCACAGCCACCAACTCACACTCCAATAACCATTCGACCTAATGAACACAGCCATGGAGGGCAACATCCTAATCCTTGTATACCATCTAACAGTCCCAAATATCATGGTGGGTTAACTCATTATCTAGAAACTACATCTTATAAATTGCCCCACTATGCTTACTATAACCAAGCGTGTGGAGCCTAATGGGGTAATTATGACCGAGTCCCAATATTTCCAACATGCAAAGATCCTCATCTTCCATTTATTAATCCTTTCCATCCTCAAACGTTCAGTTATGAGGGATATCCCCCATTCTAGTAACAAGAAGGATTAATAACCACTTTTTATTTTCTTTAATTTTACAACTTTTTGTTTTTTAGTTTTTCATTTTTCAATTTCTTGTTTATCATTTTTCCTTTTTATCTTTTTATGTTCTTACAAGTAATCTCATCTATGAATAAAACACTCATGTGGCTCATTGGTTGAGGTGTGTTTTATGTTATCAAATCTCAACTGGTCAATTATTTGGATAGTGATCCCACTACACCCACTCATCCATTCTACAAAATAAGAGGTTCTATTTGAGGGTGCAATGATATTCTTGACATTCTTCAAAACTTAAAATTAATTTTGTGTTCATTGTACCTAGAATGAGGAAAGATGGACCAAGAGGAAATGATTAGGATGTGACATCAAGGGACTTGTGGATTCTCTTTGGTGACGTTTGTGGGAATTATCATGCTATGTGTTTGTACTAAGATCCTTGTAGATCTAATGAAAAATGGAAGTAAGAGTAATCAAAGGGAACTCAAAAATCCACTACTGTTCTAGGGGATCCCACTGGAGAGACATGCACCCATGCCTGAAGGTTGGCGGCTTCTCTGGATTCAGTATTCAAAAAAAAAATAATAGAGAAAAGGAAAAAAATGAAAAAGAAGAAAAAAAAAGTGCCATAAAACAAAAAAAGATCACTCCTCCTTTGAACAAAACACCAAGTGATCATACGCATTGTTGTTATGGTACTCTCATAGTCACTCGTCATGGGATGAAACAATGTGGTGTCACTGATTAGAGGAATGGACTTGGTCCTGATCTTGGAACAACGGGTTAATGACATATTAATCATGCTTTACACACAGGATTCACTATGCCCTGGGTCAGTTACCTCATGTCCCAATCTCTCCAGTCCCTTCTCTAGCTCGTCTCATCTCACTGTTCATGTAATTGTAACTTGTGTCTTGTGTAGTGTATAATTTTTACCTCATTTGAGTGATATTTACATGTGTGTGTTTAGTGGAATTAGTGTGGATTACATTTAACCCTTCTAGTACCCACAGACACTTTAAGTGTGGTTACACAAGGGAATTATAGGTTGGAACCTACTTTGGGGAGGACCCACTTGTGTAATCTTTTGTAATATTCACTTATGATATAGTCGGCACACACCATTTATTACCCTCAGCATAATCACCAACAATTCTCTTTCCCTTATTACTATCCCTTCGATCCAACATTTCTATGTACCATCACATAACCTTTTTCTTACCACCTAAGGTTTTATTGATTAGTTACACTCACTCATCATTATTCGTGCCTTCACAACAAGCTCAATTACCCTAGAACCTTCTAACCATAGCTCAATGTCCTAAGTTTCCAACGTTGATTTCAAGGAAATCTTTAAAAATTTGGTATTTTTCATGGTGCCCAACATCCCTAGGGACATGATGTATCATACGTGATATCACATCCCACCAAACCTATAAATACATGAACCCCCCTCCCCCCATAACACTTAGCTTCATTTTGCACACATCACGCAAGGGAGTTTTTCAAATTTTTCTCTATGACTTACGAGTGTGATACCTTTGCTTTTCAACCTCTATCTCGCTCGCTAGTACTTCGATTTTAGTTATGTCTGAACCTGCTTGAACCCAGAGTGTTCAAATTAGTCGTGGGGAAGCTGAAAAGTGTCTAACTTTTTTGGAATTTATCATCACCAAAAGGACATTATCCGGGATAATTAGCTATAACATTTAGAATAATTGTGCCAAAGAAATAATTTAATCCCTTTAGGTACATTGGGAAATTAAAATTGAAAAACCACCTAAGTAAAAAGGATCCATTATTACAATCTTTTGGGCAATATCACACAAAGATAAAATGAATGAATTAATTAAGGCAAGTAGTAAGGTATAACTAAACTTCAAAAACAACCTTACTAATGCTTGATACTTTGTGATTGCAGATGGCCACGAAACATGGATAACAGGAAGGTCCTGCCCAAGGTGGAAGACAAGATCCTTTCAGACAACATGCATAACAAGACTACAGACCATCGATGAGCCATCTCAGGGCTATCGTTGAGATGGTTAGTTGGGGAAGTCATGATGACGCAAATCTCTTCTGTGTTATTGACAATGCATTTCAGCCCATAGTTTCTATGGATTTCACAAGGGGAGACGTGTCTATTCACACAGAAGGAGGGAAAACTATTTGGTCGCAACAGATCTCAGGAAATAATGCATCCTTCCAAGTGCAACTAGAAACTAGTGAAGGGGCCACAATGGTGGTCATGCAACACTAGAATGCAGCAAGAGCTATAGAAGTGATTGCATGACACATCAAAGAATCATTTAATGTACTTTTTGTATGACTAGAAAATCTCACGGGAGCACGGGATGCTCAAACTTTGGCTAGAACCTCAATGACTCATGTGGAACATGAGGATTTGCTTGATCAATTGCTATAAACAAGAAAAGTAATGATGTCCTTATTTGACATCCCTAAGGGTGTTACAACAATTCAATCAGACCTTATTTTCATGAAGGGGAAGTTGGTCTTAATAGAAGCAAGGGCCAAGCATGCTGAAGCAAAAGTGCAAAAATTACAAGAGTAGCTCGTGGCCTTACAAGTAGCATAATGAGACCCTTTGCAATTCATTCCCATAGAATAGTTGGATAGCTTTAGAACTGAGCAACTAACCAAGCTACTAATAGAGAATTAAAAGGTGGTAGAGGAAAAAGAGACGGCTTTTTGGGATGCCTCCACAGCACATGCACAAACTCATGCACATATCAAGGCACTAAAAGCCCTACAGGAGGAAAATAAGCACCCCGTTGCCAACAACCTTCGATTGATTACTATGGAAAAGCAAAAGAGTGTTCTCGAGGAACACTTCCATCAATTGCAAGAATAATTCATCTAGCTCAACCGAGACATGAGCTGTTTAGCCAGAGAGAATCGAACCCTCTCAATGGAGGAGGTACGCACCATTCATCAAAAGTTAGAATTGAAATAAGCATATGGAAAAATGAGGCTAAACAACACGAAAAGCTAAAGGAGCACTTCCGAGACTAGGTGGGGATGTACAAATAGATCCTTGAGAAGGATATCCATATGGCCAAGGCCCACATCAATGCTATCAGTGCTCAACACACTAATTGGTGAGCCATATTGGACACATATGCCTTTGCCCACCAAGAGGAAGTTAAGAACTGGGACCTACAGATTTAGGATCTGACAGAATACATGGAGTTGGAAAATCTGAGGTATGCTGACCTTGCCATGTTAACAGCAGAGTGCCTGAGGATAGAGCTTGAGTAGTAGGCAACAACCACCTATGTCAAATATGAAGCAGAACTTGCAGAATGCAAGAAGCTATTGGAAAAACTAGAGATCACAAATTTTGAAGATGAGGTGGTGAAAGCAAGCTACTAAGGATAGAAAGGTGTCACAACAGATTTGGCTCAACGGCTTGCAGATTTCCAAGAATACAAAGATAAATCCAAAGCCTATGAAGAGGAATGATGGGTATTTGTGGCCTGGTATGTCAAGGCCAATCAAATGTTTTCGCAACTACCCTACCCATGGGAGGTGCTGACTCCATCAAACATTGGAACATTAGCATGGATGGCACAAGATCCTTGGATAGAAGAGGATAAGCTCCAAGCCATACTCCAACACCATCAAGTCTCAAAACCTGGAGTACAAGACAAAGGGAAAGTGCCAATGGAGGAGCCATCGCCGCTAGGAACTACATGAGTTCCATAATTTTGTAGTGTAGCACATTCTTTGTGTTGTGTCCCAATTTTTTTTTCATTCCACACTGTGGCATAACCCCATTTTCACTATTCAACAATCCCATACCTATCCATTGTGTAATCACTATAACTTGAGAACAAGTTTTCATTCAGTTGTGGGGGTATGATGAGTCATCATTGGGCGACCGCAATATTGCGTAAGTGATATTGCATGCCCAGTTGCGATATTGCATACGTGATATCGTGGCCTATCTCCTCATCTATAAATAAGAGGTAGACAGATGAGTTATAGGAAGTTTTTTAGAGTTAATTTTTAAGTTTAGTTTCTATTTTTCTTTCTCTCCCTTTTCCTCTCCGTGTATGCCCGCAGTGTAGTGATTGTAATTGTATGACATCCTTATTCGAGTGTGAAGTACTTGGACATGCACATGACCAAAAATAAAGATCGATATTACTTCATCATTGTAGCATTCACTTAGATTAATTAATTATTTAATTGTTATTTACTTCTTTCCTAGTTAATATCTCTCACCCTTAACTCATGTTAAATGTGAAATGAGTACAACTTGATTACGAGCATTTAAGTGTGACTACTTGGTAACCCAAGTAGTGTACCTAGGATCTGTACTTGGTAATCCTAGTGGTAGTTGGGCATGAAGTCCAAGATTTGTATGGATAATCAAGGAATGGATGCTCATCGCACTTAAGCTAGTTTAGATTCTCTTACCCTTCTCTCTTAGCTTAGTTAATATTACTTTCCATTGCCTTCAGGAGTAGCATTAGATTAGGAACCCATCATACACCTCACTCTAGACTAAACCATATGTGACAAAGATAATACTAGTCCAAGAGGGAAGACAACGAACTATGACCTAAGGCTAACTGTCTAGATGCCACAACTAGTCCGTCTGCGGAGTTCGACCAGATCGTGTGTGTAATGCTCGTATTCGTATGGTTGAGTGTAGGGGTACCTTGCCACTCATCAAGTATCATGGAAAAAGTTAATTTTTTACCAATCATTCTCAATATTTTATAGTACACAAGCATCATGGAATGCCTATAAATGATATCATAGATTAGCATTGCAGCCTCTCTCAAATTTTGGAATGTTATTTATGTCAAGTTGCTTGATGCAACTGTTCCTTTGATGGCTTGCTAGAATATATATAGTATCTTTGATGTTGATCATACTTCTAGTGACTACCAGGGATTCATTGTAATCCCCAAACTTTCCATAATATTTTTTGCAGTAGTGAAGGTATCTTTGATGTTCTTCATCATTCCTTCTTCTATGTCCTCTTTTTTCTCTACATCTTTCTCTTCATCTTCATCATGATGTCTATTTCTTCTGTAATATTTTTTTTCATCTCTTCTTCTATTCTTATTAGGCATTCTATCTTGATTTCTTTAGAGAGTATTGTCTTCATTTCTATGTTCATCTTCCTCAAAATCTATTAATGACAGTGATGAAAAGGATGAAGGACTTGGAGAGTGATGTAAACTTGTTCTTCTTTTATGATCCCTTGATTCTTCCTTTCTAAATCTATTGGAAATTCTAGGCCTTAGATCCTTTCTTATTCTAGGGTCTATCCCATCCCTTCTAGAAGTTTTTGCTATGGCTAAACATAATTTCAATTGTAAAGGCTTTTCAATATATAAGACATGTGCTCATAAATTGAATTAATGATGATGATATCTTTTAATTTTATATTCCACATCTCTCTTTTCCAATGGGAGTATCATCTAGGATGCACATTTATCCTTCTCTTATTCATACTTATCTTCCTAATGGTGTCTCTTCTAGCTTGGACTTTAGTTGGCTAATAAAGTACTCATGTTTTTAGTGACTTGATAACCTCCATGTACATGACCAAGACTAGATCTTAGTAGTGTAGTTTGGATCATGGATTATGTTGATTGGTTTAGCGGTAATATAATATTACCATGTAAATATTTCCATTGAGGTTATTCATCTTAATAAAAAATGGAGGTAATATCTAGATATTATGAATTAGTATGAGCATTGGATATTATTTTTTGCATTGGCCCATTCCAATTTTCTTTAGTAGAAGCTTTCTCATTACTTTCATTGATCTCATAGCAAGTGCGTAAGTGACTTTGTGTGTCAAAGCCATGTTTAATTAATTATGACCTACATGTATGTTTGAAAAATGTTATGCATTTTGAAATACAATTCATTAAATGCTGATACAATGAATTTGTATAATATCAACTAATTAGAATATTGACATAATCCCCAATAACAATGCTAGTGATGAGCAGTGAGAGTTTCCAACATACAACAATAGTGGTCATACAAGACTACATGCGTGAGTAAATTATAATCCATGGATAGGATAATGTGAGCTCTAGCTAGTTAATATAAGGCTCATTGATCATTGTCTTCTTACTAGAGAAAGTGATAATCAAAGTGTATGATTAAACTCATAGTAATGTATGAGATGTATTAATGTTGTTTGGCTCTAAGGTAGTAAGAATAAAATATTATAAAATAAATGATGATTTTAATTAACTAAAAGATAATGGAAAGTATTTATAATCTAGCCTAATGGCAATAAGCATCTATTCCTAATTTTTTGTTCAGTCCTAAACTTATATAATTGTGAATAGAATTATTAAGTAAATCATTAGTGGATGAACCAAATGATATCGCCATCGCATTATCTAATAATTATACTTAATGTTTGATATTAGTCATATTTACGCTGCTAAATACTACTATACATCAAATATATAAATGACAAGTGAAATGTAAATTACATATGGAAAATAAAGCTAAGCTATATGAGATATTGCAATGATCATAAATAATTTCTATATTTATTGTCATTCATGAAGCATGTTCAAGTATAGTTCACTCAAATAAAGATGTTGTACAATCACTTAAGATCATACTACAAGAACTTACAACTAACTATAACTTCAAGAAAATAAACTGCAAGAGTTTTGGTAAGGGTGTTATTCTTTGGTATGAAGGATGGTTGGTATTTATAGACATGACCAAATACAAATACATCATATCAATGATATTATAGGTGAAGATACAATATCATAGCTACAATGAATATCAATGAATATTATAACTAAGAAATGTTTCATCAATGAATATCATTCTCTAACTTATCATTACATCTTAGACATAAACATTAACTGTTGGGATTACCAAGCCAATACCTGTTAATGCTTAAAGTTAAATCATGTTCATTTCGCCAATGATTATCACACAATGAAACATAGATATTATGCTAAGGAAATTGGTAAAATAATAAAGGCAATTATTTGAAATAAATATAAATCTATGTTAATTCAAAATTTTATAATAAACAAAAATTAATTTCAATCAAATTATTATTCATAAATTATATCTAGGTACACTTTACTTGAATAAGATTCCAAACAACTAAGTTAATTCCATGGTGCAAGCACTTGTTTACTATTTAGCAAGCCACAAAATTAAACTAAAAGAGTTTGACTACTATGTAACTAAATGATCTAATAAATGTGATGGGTGAGCTATAATTAGAAGCATCTATTAACACTAAGATGTTACATCAGCAATTTAGTAGCTAAAGCTACAACATCATAGTTCCGACATCACATATAGTGGTGAGTATGTCTAGCATTTAATCATATAATCTATAAGTATCATGGAAGATCCTATTATAATTCTTAATGGACTAGACATAGTATTTGATCTAATTAAATAATTATAAGTTACTTTTTTCTACCTAGACTAGTAGTAACCCTCATATTTGTATGGTGAATGTGGTCCTTGAGGATTGTCAAGATGGTCATGAACATATAAAACATCTACATAAGGTTGGTCACTCCAATTTTCTTCATCATATACCTCATTAGTTCTCCAATGAGTGCTTTTTCTATATAGTGCATTATTACTTTGTTGTGAAAGAGACATTATTCTTTGTTTATGGTGTGTGTGATTTAATATTTTCTAAAAGATATATCGTTAATGCATCTACAAAAATCATGCATGATATAACTAATCTAGATAACTAGCACCATCCCTAGCAACGACACCAATGATGAATAGTAAGGTACCCCTACGTCCAACCATACAAATCACAAGCATTCATGCACAATTCTATTAAATTCCATGGATGGGACTAGTTGTGGTATCTAGATCATTATGTCTTGATCATGCTTCGCTATCTTCCCACTTAGAGTAGTGGTACTTTTGTCACGTACGGTTTAGTCCAAAGTGAGGTATATGATAATTGATGTTGTTCGGCCCTAATCTACTCCTAATGGTAATAGAGAAAGTAATTATTTAATCTAATTAACAATGAAAAGTAAATTCTAAACTAGCCTATGGATGATGAGTGTCTGTTCCTAGCTTATCGTACATGTCCTAAACCCACGTATCCACTACTAGGATTACCAAGCACTATGCTACTAGGTGAACCAAATAATAATGCTACTAGGATTACCAAGCGAATATGTGTTTACGCTCAAAATTGGTTGCGCTCATTCTACTAACTCATTAATATGCATGGAAATGTAAATATTAACTAAGTACATGAAAAGTAAATTGCATGAAAAGTAAATCTAATGTAAGTCAAAGTGTTGCAATGAATAAATCAATCTTGATCTTATTATTGTTCATGGAATGTGTCTACGTAAATTGCCACTTAAATAAGACACCATACAATTGACTCAGATCCACATTGTAGGTGCTCACTGACTGTTCTCTATGACTACAGAATAAAACTACAAGAGTTCAGCTACTCTATTGACAAAACTATGCCCAAACTATGTTCAAGAACTATATTTATAGGCTAGCACACATCCCTCGATATTGGATATCCGACATCACATCTAGACCCCTAATATTGGAACCTTTTATTCAAAAATATCCAACAGCATGAGTCAAGGCATCTACATCGACATGATTGCATCAACATAGCCAATAAATGTGATAACATGCATTGAGGAACCTGCGTTGAGGCATCTGCCTTGACACAGCTAGTCAATGGAGCCAACTAATGCTTCATCAATATTTGTTGAGGTTGATAGCATGGTTTGACTATAGAATCTGTATAAATTCAATGTTGACAAATGTGTGGATCTATTCTAGTGATTTTATCATATGATAATGCAATACCTATTAGCCGTTTGTTTTCTACCTCAACAAATTTATGTTTATATTAATGAATAATATCAATGTCAATAATCACCAAATTTTGATTGTTTATAAATACATACTCTAGTAAATCAAGTAATGTCTTAAGTTCTATGAGCTCTAGTCAAGTTTCTTATGAATTTTTAGCTTTCTCCAATCCATGTCTTCTTCTTTTTGATATTTTATTTTGGAAATGTAACACCCTTATTAATTATCTATAAAATTCCCTATAAATAACTAATA
>MNCI01000063.1:0-34246 GCA_015680685.1 Gnetum montanum
GCATCGTCGTTGCAGTCCCCATCTCCCTTTGCTTGCCCGTCGTCCACGCCTCCTACCAGATCTAAGCAACCCCCGTGACCGAGGCCATGGCCGCCATGCGCAGGATGAAGGCTTTCAATCCGCGTTTGGTTTCTCTCCTGCCGTTGTTCTCCCGTTCAGCTCTGTTGCAGGTGCTGGTATTGACTCTGCTTCTCTTGGCTCATCGGCTCACGCGCAGACAGGCGCACAGAGCAACGGCAACGGCCTGTTCGTCTCCCGCAACAATACCCTTGACGACAACAACAACGGATGGTCTTCAGCATGATTTTCTTTGGAAGCAACAAGGGTTTCAGGGCACAATTCTAGCCATTCTTGATAGTTGTGCCAAAATCAGGAGCTACAAAAGGCGTGCGACTGAAACATTCGTATTTCTGAAATATTTTGCAAAATGACATTCCAATGTTTCCACCAAAATCCATTCGAGCGCTAGCAGTGGATTTTGCTAATGTTTAGAATCGCCAAAAATTTTTATATTTTGCCCCAAAATTACACTCATTACAATCCCATTATGTCATTCAAACTTTGATAGAACCTCACCACAAATTCTTAATAACTGGGCAATTGAATTTTGATATGCCAACAACCTTTTGATAACTCTTATAAGTTATTGAAAATTTACCAAAATCAAACCCATGAGTCTTACTGTTCCATAAAATGGCCAAATGTTCCAACATTTATCCCATATGACATTGATGATAATGAATTTTTGAAAATTTGGAGGTACATATAATATTGGACAATAAGGTTGTTCCATCTTAGAAGATCCAAGTATGTTTTCTTGTTTATTCTTAATTTTAGGTTTTGAGTCTACATGTTCACTAGTTGTTTGTGAATGGTCATTGTTTAGGATATCCTTTTGTAAGTTCTCTATGTGGATCATTTTATTAAGATAGGAGTTGTTAAATGGATTAGATATTTCAATGCATGTTTTGGATAGTTTAATGTTTTCATTTCTTAACCAATGACTTTGATTTAGTTTATTGGCCATTATTTCTTTTTGCATACACACTTGGTTCTTAAATTTGTTATGGACTAGTGTAAGAATCGTGTTGACATTTGAAAATTTTAGTCCATAACTACACCCTTATTCATTATAAGTAATGCATGAAATTATTTGCATCTCTATGGGTCCATGCTCATCTTCCAAGAACAAGTCTCTCATTCCTAGCTTAGCATCAATTGTGATAATCCATGCTCTCCCCATAGTAATAACAAAGTTCCTATTATCACTCTTCAAATTGATCACAAAATAATTTTTTGGGTAAGACTACAAATTGATAATGGTCACAACATCTTCTACCTATCACAAAGGAATGGTGACTAATTGATCTATAGGCTATAGTCTTATTTTGCACTTCTTTAATGATGATAGGTTCCATATCTTAAATGTTCTTTGAGATATCAAGTTTACTCCAAAACCTAAGTTGAGTAAAGCTTTTCATGGTAAATTTCTAGCAATTTGTAAATAAATTAAAGGGTTTATAGGATCTAGGATCTATTCTTTTCTTAGGAAGAGTTCCTACTTTTATCTAATTTATTATTATATTATTTAACATGATAATTATAAGCTTTTGATTTAGTTGTTGTGCAGGCATGATTATTGTAGAACAATCTATCATAGAAGAAACAATGTTCAATGAAGTTCTTACTCTACCAACCTTTCCTAGACTTATCCTAAAGAAAGGAAATTTTTGAGATTTACCTTTAGTGTTGCTAACATGATCCTCTCTATATATACTAATTGCCTAGTTAGCACTTTTCTATTGCAATTGGCTATGTTCGTAGTTTCTTTTGCATGAATTACAATGGTACTAGTGGTTGGGAATTGGGAACTTTATAGGATGGACTTGTTGCTAGTTAAGATGTGTAAGGATGTGACTTCATGGATGGGGTCATAGGTATATAGTATTTGGATGGATACTAGGAAGAAGATGCATGGATAGAAGTACTTCCAAGAGATATAGAAAGATGCACATAGTATCCATGAGGTTCTAGTTGTTGGTATGGATATTGTTGCCTTAGTAGTACCATCCCCCATGACTATGATTATTGCCACTATTACTAGTATTTCTCTTGTGGTTGAGGACAAGTTCCATTTGGATAATATTCTTGTTCATAGGGGTGTTTGTAATTACCTTGTGGGTAATATAATTATCTAGGTATCTATTGTTTGAGAAACTTTGGATTCAGTACATATGCCCTAAACTCTTGTAAGTGGACCATGATAGGATAACATCTCTTAGGATGTTCATACTAGCACACTTTGCATTTAGTGTTATCTTCAATTCATGAGTCCATAACTTTCTCTATTGTATTAACATTTTCTATGGTTTTATAACTTTCACATTCATTGGCTTTTTTCTTGTTCCTATCCTTAATTTTGCTAAAGGATTTTTGATCTTCTCTTCTACTATCTTTAGTGTCGTGACAAATTTTTCATTGATGAAGTTCTTATTTTTTTGCAATATCATTAACTAGTTTCTAAATAGGTATATTCTTTTGCTAGATCACATCTTCTAAAGTTTCTTCTTCTTGTGTTTCACATATCCTTACATCTCCTTTTCTAATACCTAGGTCTCTTTTATACTCTTTAGTGGATTCTCTTTTGTATTGTTCTTCTTCTTCTTTTGCTAGTTAGTCTAGTAACCCTTGAAATTTTTTGAAATTTCATCTCTAATAATCTATCTTGGGCATATAGTATAAGGGGTTTTCTTATTTTATTCCTTAACCCATCAATGATGTGTCATACTTGTTTCCTTTGAGAAAATCCATGATCTAGGAATCTATGTAACAATGACTATTATTTGTTCATTACTACATTAGGGGATTTATATATCCCTTGTTTCCATCCTTGGATATGTTTTCTTAAATTCAACACTCTAGAATAATTTTGGTATTTATCATTGAAATTTTCTAGTATGGTACTCCATCTTATGATTGATTTTGGTTCTAAGGATCTATACCAACCTTTTCCTTTCTTAATAAGTGTGCTAAAAAATAACTTTAATTTTTGCTGATCATTCTCTATATGTTGAAGGATGTAGGAATCATGGAAGGCTTGGAGGTAATGTTATGGATTTTTGTTATACCCTTCTTCAAACTTTAGAATATAGTTCATATCAAGTTGCTTGATGTGACTATTCCTTTTATTTTTGGTAGATATGTACGTTGCTTTATAGATATTAATCACACTATGAGGGACTAGTAGGAGTTCTTCATAGTCTTTGGGTTTGTAAGCTTTGTTATAGTAGTAACCTCTTCGATGCTCATGATGTTTTCTTATCTTATGCATAATTTCTCTTTCTTTATCTTCTTCATCATCTTTCACATTTTTAAGATGTCTTCTTCTTCTATTAGCATGCCTTTCATGATCCATTTTCCTTTCCTTATCATGATCCCTTATTCTTTATTCTCTCTTGTTAGAGTTTGTTGATGAGCATGATCAAGAGGATAGGGAACTTGGAGAATGGTGTTAGCTGGTTATCGTTCTATGAGTCTTGAATTCATTTCTTCTAGATCTATCGAAGGTTTTATACCTAAAAACTTCCCTTAGTCTCAAGTCTGCCTCATCTCTTCTTTGTATTTCTACAAGAGTTAAACTTAACTTTATCTTTATAGGATCTTCAATGTATATGATTGATGTTTGAGAACTAGATCTATGAGTTTGATGAGTGTTTTTAGCTTTATATGATTCTTCTTCTTTCTCATTAAGGATAGCTTGTGGTGTTTTTTTTTTTTTTTTTGCTTTCTCCTATTCATATCTTACTACCATGATAGCATTATTTTTTTCTTGCACCCCTAGTCATTGATATGGCTTGGTCATGGTCTTGGTAACTTGAGACCCTTCTTGTATGTGATCTAGATCTCATGTCGGTTGCTTGAAGCATTAATGATGCCAAATGTTTTGGTTTGAAGACAATGTTATCATGTAAGTATCTCCATATGAATTATTCATCCTTATAAAAAATAAGTGTGCAATTAGGATAATAAGGATAAGTATGAGCATATGAAATTCTTATTTACATTAGTACACTCAAATCTTCTTCATCATAATCTCTATCATTACTTTCATTAAGATCAAATGTAGGCATAGATTTTACTTTAGATATAAAAGCCATTTTAATATGGTTAATACTTAAGTGTGCATGCATTTTGAAAAATTATGTTAAGTGTGAAAGATAGATTTGATGATGCTTGATACAATGAACTGTATGAAATTAACCAACTAGCAAACATTGATTCATATATAGTAATGGTGCCAGTGATGAGTAGTTAGAGAATTCCAACACTCAACCATACAAGTCATAAGTGTTCACACATGATCAACTCATTATATGTGGATGGATAATGTAAGTATACTAGATAGTTGATACTAAGTTTATGATTCTTGTCTTCCCACTTAGAGTTAGTGAGGTGAAAAACATATGGTTGAACTCTTAGTAAGGTATATGATAAATTGATGTTATTGTCTCTTAATAGTACTAAGTGTGAACATAGTGAAAATGATTGTAATTTCTATCTCTAAGTACAATGAAAATGTAATGCTATTCTATCCTATGGTAATATGTATTTATTCTTGGTTTTTCATACATGCCCTAGGCTAATGTAATTATTACTAGGATTACCAAATAACGTTTCTACTAAGAGAATCAAGAAAAGTTACTACTGGTGATGAATCATTTGATAGGCTACGTTGATGGGCATGCATCAACACAACCTTGTTAAATTAGCCCCATCGATGTATCCTTGTCGATGCATGGTTTGATGCATCAACACAAATGCATTGATGTAGTGTCATGTCATGCCTATATAAATGCATGTACCCACCACATTTATGGCACATTTTGTCATTAGAGTAGCCAAGTTCTTGTACTTTTCTTCCACTAGAGTTAGAATATTTTTTGAGAGCCCATAGTAGGACTTTAAAGAATTTTATAGATCCTTATTTGAGAATCAATGTACCTAGATACTTGGATGTGAAAACAATAAAGATAAGATTCTTAAAACTCATTACAGCAATTAGAATTGATTAATGTTTACTTTCATGTATTTTACTATTCATGCAGTTTACATTCTTGTCCTTAGTTAATTAATGTACTTAATAAAAAACACATGAGTATGACCACTTTGAACATACCATTTAATTCTTGGTAATCCTAGTAGTGGCTATTTAGAATACCTAGGAATAGACACTTGATAACCTAGTGGAGTTAAGACGAGTTCAAGATTCATACAGAAAGTAAGCTTGGAGGCTTATGTTAGGCTAGTGAGCTTAAGGATTACTAAATAGTTTAGTAGTTAGTTTTTCAATTAAATATCTTCACTTTCATACTTAGATTAAATAAATAAAAATATAAAATATAATAAATATCATGTGCCTTGGCTTACACTTAACCATATAAATGAGCTTACATAAGTGAAAGCCAAGAAGACAAGAAGCATATATTCTCATGTCACTATCTTTATCTATTAGTACGCTTAGGGGAAAAGTCCATAGAATTCGACTGGGTTACTATTGAATGCTTATGATTCATATGGGTGAGTAGAGGAACTACTTACTACTTATCATTAGCACCATTACTAGGAACTTGGTCTAGCTATGTGCACTAAGTAGAAAAGATAGTGAATCCTAAAAAGATGTTGGAAAAACCATTAAATGACAAATCAAAACAAACACACACTATTTTTAAGTAAATACTAATATGGGTGCTTCTCACAGGGATGAATCTCCACCACATACTATAAGAACTAATCATAGATAGGAGGTTCCTAAGATGCAAATGCCTAACAATTCTTTGTTGTCTACACCCATTATGATCCTTACACTTCAGACTTCACCTTCATCCTACATCAAAATGAACAACTATGTTGGAGGGATATGGAGGGTAATATCATGTTACCCTCGATAGGTTAGTTTCTACAATGTTAATGAACAATTTGATATGGTATGGCATCATTGGAATTAGTGCAAAATATGAAGTCTATGATCCCTTTTACAAACCTTATCATCTCATTAATTCCTAATGGAGAAAGGATCAGCAAATGGAAACATGTTATGAGGTTTTAAAAGGTAAAAGGTTCCCTAACTAATTATTCTTGCATTAATATAAAGAAGGCAATGAATTCTTTTCTAGAGCTTCCTAATACATAAACTCTTCCTCTTTCTTTGATGGGAAGACCATTAAACAATAATTGCAATCAACTATAGATAACCTTCATAATAGGAAGAATGGTTCTCAAGACCAAGGAAACTCAAAAGATGGTAGCTACAATTGATCATCCAAAGGTAGGAATAATGACAAAAATCAAGACAATGATAAACACAAGGAATGAGGTAGGGATTGAAGAAGGGAATTTCATAGGCATTGTTCTAGTGATGATTCTCCTTCTTCTTCACCTTCATCATCATCCTCATTGTCTTCCTCCTATAACTCCAATAGTAAAAGTAGAGGCCATGATAATAAAAAGCATAGTAGGGATCGAAATGGTGATGAATGTCATAATAGGAATGATTGTAGATCTTGCTAAGATGATAGAGAGTAGGGGTAGGAATAACAAGGGGAGGAGCATCATAGAAAAATAAGGCATAGTAGAATCCATCATAGATATTTTGGTCATGATAGGGACCACTAGGATCATTATGACTATGATGAGCCTTTGTTGGCTACAAGGAACATGCTAAACATTTTAGAGATGGTTAGGACCACATCAAAAGGCTAGATATGAACAATACCTCTAGATTTGTAAGGGGATATAACTCATATCTACAAAATTACCTACAAGTATTTCATGATGTTTGTGGTTTGTAAAATATTGAGAATGAATAGAAAAAGCTGAAACTATTCCCTAGTATGATCATAAAAGAAACTGAAAGCCAATATTGGTTCTTAGAACCAAAATCTATCTACTGATGGAGTATGATGCTAGAGTTGTTCAATGACAAGTATCAAAAGTACTCTAGAGCATCCAATTTGTGGAGGAAAATATAAGGCTAGAAACAAGATAATTATGAGTCCTTTGGTGTAGCCTTAGGTAGCTAATATTCCCTATTAAACTAATGGCTAGGCCATGAATACTTCCAATGGAATCAACTACATCATATCATAGATGGGCTCAGAAGTGAATAAAGAATAACTCTTGGGGTTGATGCCCAAGGGAGACTTTCTAAGATAAGGGTCCATCAAATCGAAAGGCTCATTAATTAGGTGGCCAAGGAGGAAGGTGAAATAAGACATGGAAAAGTGTAGGAAAATACAACGAAACCCCTCCATTCATAAGAGGAAGGTTCATTTCTATGAGAATGAGGAGGAGGCACTACTTGATGAAGTGGTCTAAAGGAAAATCTTGCTTGATACAAAAATTTGTTACTGAAATATTAGCTAAGGTAGACAAGATATGAGATTCCTTGGATGAAAAGTTTCAAATCACTTTGAATATTATAGAGGAATGCATAGATCAAGGAGGTAGTGGTCATGAATGAAGGAAGAAGAAGGATGTTGAATAGAGATATCACAAAAATAAGGATAAAGATACAACAATATAGGAGGTTGTAAATTCAAAAACTAATGATGATGGATGTGAAGTTTGCCAATACAAAAATCCTAAGGGATGTTGTCTAGTATTTTCACACCTAAAAGAATCTAGGGTCTACAATTTAAATCCTAGATTGGTGAAATGACAAGAATCTAGGAGGTTTCCTTATCCATAAGGCAACTATTAGTAGTAGTTCCACTAAGAAGCCTACTATCCAAGTGAAGCACCATCTCAACCTCAAGAGTAGTATTAGTAGTGACAACATCCGCATTCATGGGGATGTCACCTCCAAGGAAGTAGTACCCTTATTGCTAACTAGATTCCTATGGTTACTATGTTTAGTAGTTGGTATCTCCACATGATTCTTCTAGTCACACTTCCTTCCCATACCACTACTACTCTCTAGAGTACTACAGAGCACCTTCTCTAAGGGGGGAGTCTTCATTTTTCTTCTATCATCCTTAACATCCATCATTTTGCACCACTGCCAATTACACCTCTACCACCTACTCCATCTATGTTGGAATTATTGGAGGATATTGTGACCACCATTTGTGGGTGATCTTATCCTATTGATTTTCTAGTGATTCATGTGGAGAATTTCAAGGAGGACTTTCCTATCATCATGGGAAGGACATGCTTGAGCATCATTGATGAAAGAATGGGTATTTAAGACCTTTCCTTAAATATTTTCCAAGGAAAATGAATTTGGAAAAATAGAGAAGAAGAGAGTTTTATGCATCACATATAGCGACATAGGATGCCATTGCATACAGAGACTATGGACCATCAGAGGCACATCATTTCAAGCATGTATTTAGTGTGCAAAAACTAAAAAAAATTCAAAGATGTTTATACATAATAGCCACTAAACAAGAGGGTATTGAGTTGTAGATAATAGATGATGAAGTTGGATTAGCACTATGCATGGACTGAGTTGAGATCCTTACTAGCTCTTATGTTGAAAGCATGGATGAATTGGAGCAAATTCATTACCAAATATTTGATGTGAAAAGTGAAATAGATTGGAAAGAGTTGGAGATACATGATACTTTTAAGCAAGAGTCCCTTGAGTTAAATGCTTTACTAGTAGGCATGGAATATGCATTTCTTAATAATGACAAGCCATTGATTATCAATGTTGCACTAACTCCTAAAAAAAAAAGAAATTATTGAAAGTTGTGATCAATTGACCAATAGCCTTTACCTAATCACATCATGATCTAATAGGGATTGATTCTTAGATATGCCAGTACAAAATCTACACAAACTTCTCCATAAAGCCAAAAGGTAACTGAATAAAAAACTTAAAAAAATTATCAAGGAGAAGATTGAATAACTCCTTAAAGTAGGCTTCATCTACCTAATTGCAAATAGTAAGAGGGTTAGCCCACTTGTTATTGTAACAAAGAAGGAAGCAAAATGAAGAGTGTGTAGAGACTTTTAGCTATTGAATATGACAACTTACAAGGATCATTTTCATCATCATTTGTGAATTAGGTGTTGGACACCAGTGTAGGGAATTGTTACTATAACTTCTTGGATGGTTATAATGGTTATAACCAAATCTAGATACCATTGGAGGACCAAGATAAGACTATAGTGATTGAAAATGTTAAAGGTTGGAATAGTACATCGAGAGGTTTGTGGTCGTATAGCTTGACCTAGCGTCTATGTGAGGGCCTACTGGAAATGAAAGCAAGATTCCTAGAATAGTCTTGTCGATCGAATTAGGACTTATAGGGTGTTATGCCAAATGAATGCTATGGGTTTGCACGGTGTTTGCAACATTCCTGGTGTCAACCAAGGTGAGTGTAGTTGAGGTTTTTGGTGCAAAATGAGGGTGCAAACACATGAATATGTGTAGAAAAATAGCAAAAAAAAATGCCAGTGCCATATAATGCATGGGGAGTGAGCGAGAGAGAAAGTGACACCACCTCAAACAGGGGGAGCATAGTTAACTACAAAGAAAGGTGAGAAGGTACATGGTGTGCAAACAGGCATAGTAGGTAGCATAGTCATAGTCTTAGGGTGTCAGAGTTATTGATTTTGACATCCACCATGAATTTTGAGCCTATCAGGTTGGTTGCCATAGTGTCCTATGGGTTGTAGTGTTCTACAGTATGCAAGGCAAGTGTGCAACGGTGCTGCAGTGGTGTGTAATGATGTCTGCCAAAGTGCCAAGTGCACTCGGATGCAAGAATGTCAAGAAATGTCAATGCTCAAATTTTCCAACTAAATGCTTCAAAATGCCAACCTCATTTTAGATTTTCCAACCCCTAAAGCCTGGAGTGCTCTAGTATTTATAGGGTTAGGGTTGCCATGAATTGTAGATCAAGTGCCATGTGGTAGAAGGGTAGTTGGGATTGCACTAGCCGCAACTACACTTCCATTGAAGCAAATGGTTTTCTAATATTGTGCTCCAATGGACTCTATGAGACTACCAGACTATGACTACACTACTGAGAATGCATGTGAAACTTCCAAACAGACCACAATGTACCTAAAAACAATGCAAAATAGTGTAGTTTTGGAGGCTATGCTCCAGGACTATGTTTTCCACTCTCTCGAGTGATGTTGAGCATAGGTACAATTTAAGGGCAAATGGGGGGTGCAAAAAAAAAAAATACAAATTGCTGATCTTGCTTGCTGAAGGTGTGTTGGAGTTGAGATGAAGGCCAATGTTGAGTTTTGGAGGCTTCTAGAGGCAGTTCTACATGACTATGCTAACTACGTTGTAGAGTGTAGTCCAATAGTTAGACAACTTTTGCAAAAGATGTGTTCTAGTGCTGACTACACTCTAGAGCATAGTCATGGTAGTGAGAGTGTAGCCTTGATACTTACTACCAAAAATTAATGTCTTCTTGCAGACTATGTTGCCTATGCTCTAGAGTGTAGTAGGGAGCATGGTCTTAGAAGTTAGAAAATTTGTCGAATTATTTCTTCCATTCCAAGCCATCTTGACAGCTTTTGGCTTGACACTTATGAAAATTTGTAAAATTGGCCATTGGTGTGTAGACTATGCTGACTACACTTTAGAGCATAGTCCCAATAGGGAGAGTGTAGTCCAACCCTTAGAAAATTTTGCAACTACTATCAACACTTAGAAAAATGTTGCAGATCTAGACTTATGTTGTAGGCTATGCTCTAGAGCATAGTTCTAGTAGTGGGGAGCATAGGCCCAACACTTAGAAAAAATTTACCTAGTTCTAACACTTAGAAAAATTTTCAGTCAAGACCCAATGGCCCAAATTTGGTTGTGTTTTAAAGACTACACTCACCTATACTTGGGGAATTTTTGCATATAGAAAAATGCCCTTTGGCCTATGTAATGTTCCTATCATGTTCCAACAGTTGTTCCTAAGTATCTCTCAAAAAAAGATTGGTAGTGGGGTGTAAGCCTATGAATGACTTCTCTATCTATGGGGCTACATTTGAGCAAGTCTTAGACCACCTTGAGTAAGTTCTTTAATGGTGTGTTAAGATAAATTTAAGGCTCAATTAGTAGAAGAGCCACTTGATGATCCAAGAGGGCATTTTCTTAGGGCATAGGCTTTTGAGCAAAGGGATCGAGGTAGACTTAGAGAAAGTACAGGTCATCCAAGGAATAACTAAGTAACTAAAAATAGTAAAAGATGTAATGTCATTCCTTGGCTACACCAGTTACTATAGATGCTTCATTGAAAACTTTTTGAAGATTGCCAAATTGTTGGTGAAACTTACACAGAAGGAAGTACTATTCATCTAGACCAGGGAATGCAAAAATGAATTTCAATATTTAAAGTAGAAAATCCAATTCTATAAGCACCAAATTGGTATAGGCCATTCCACATCATGACCAATGCATCAAATTATGCTTTGAGAGTCATACTTACACAATTGGATGATAAAAAATGTTCATACTACATCCAGTGTGCAAGCAAGAGCATTGTGGATGCACAACTAAACTACATCACCACTGAAAAGTAGCTCATGGTAGTGGTGTATGCCTTAGAGAAATTCAAGCATCATGTGCTTGGATACCAAGTTTTTATGCATCTCAACCATAATGCCATCTGGTTCCTGATGAATAAGCCAACTTTGAGTCCCCATGTCAAATAGTCACTAGTAATTTTTCAAGAGTTTTATTTAATGATGATTGACCAAAAGGAAAATTATAATATGGTTATTGATCACTTGTCTCAGTCAAGATGGGATAACAAAGATGATGAGGACTTGCTATCTGATCAATTTCTTGATGAAATTCTCTTTATTAATGTTGTTGATGTCTAAAGTACCAAAGAAACAAACTAGTATGATTACATCCTCTTCTATCTACTCTTAGAGGAGATTGCATAGGAGTGAAATAATAAGAAGAAACAACAGTTTCTTCATCAGGCCAAACACTTCATAGAAATCAAAGGCAACCTCTAAAAGAGTTTTGTATATGGCCTAGTACAATGGTATGTTCTCGATGTAGATCAAGTTCAAGTCCTCCAAGATACACATGAAGGTCTTTTTTGAAGCCACTATGCTAGGAGGAGGATGACCATTAAGATCCTCATGGTATAGTATTATTGGCCAACCATCTTCAGGAATGCCCATCACTTCTTCTATTCTTGTGACAGGTGCCAACATGATGGAGGGATGACTATGTGAATGGAATGGCTCAAATAGTGAATTCAACCACTAGAGCCTCTTGATCTTTGGAGAATTGACTTTGTGGGGCCCATCAACCCCATGTAAAATGAAAAGATGTACATAATCATAGTAGTTGACTATTGCACCAAGTGGGCTAAATTCATTGCCATCATGAACTTTTCATCTTCTATGGTGACATCGTTTTTATAATAGACTATTGTAAATAGGTTTGGTATGCCATAGACACTAATTTTATATAATGAAACATATTTGGTGAATGCCACTTTTTGAAAAATCATACAATGCTTTGTGGTTGAACAAAAACTAACAACTCTATACCACCCCTAAGCCAATAGTTAAGTAGATGTCACAAAGAGAGAAATTAATAAAATACTAACATATATAGTTAGTAAATATAGGAAGGACTAGATTAGTAAACTCAATGAAGCTCTTTAGGCTTATTGTTCAACATGGAAACTTCCTATTAGATATTCTCCCTATGAGTTAGTGTAAAACCAAGTTTCATACACTTTCAATGACCTATGATCTTGACCTAGATCTAAGTCTAGCCCAAAGAGAAAGATTGATGGATCTCAACATGCTAGATGAAAATTAATTAGTGGTCCTATCATTTAATGAAGTACACAAGTCATATGACAAGTAATGCCATGACCTTAGAATAAGAAAAGTCAAGTTTCAACTAGGAGAAAAGGTGCTCTACTGGAACCCCATGCATGTACCTCAATGTATGAAATTTCAAATACTATGGGAGGACCCTTATAATATCCATGAAATTTTTTCATCTGGGATCATGATGATCTAATGTCTGACCAATCCAAATAAAAGATTATTGGTCAACATACAACAAATTAAAAATTTCCTAGAAATAAGAACAATTGGTGGCAATAATACCTCAATCGATGCCTAGGCACACTTAATATTTTAGATCTCTCCCTTCCAATTTAGTCATGGGGGATATGGCCATCCATGTGAACATTCTGTAATGGCTCCTTATTTTTTCAACTTTTTTGTTTTACATTATTTTTTATACATTTTCCATTTTCTTGGATATTTTGTAATTTATTTTATATTTTTTGCCTATTTAAATTTCTTGTATTTTTCTTGCTTATTGCTATTAGGACTTTGATGTTGAATATAGTTATTGATTGCTGGAGGTTCATTGAATTACATTGATTGATTTGATTGCTTAATGACTAGATTTCATCCTTGAATTCTAACATCAATTAATAGGACATTGGCTTTTCTCATGATATTAGGTTGTAAGCTCATGTCATCCACCCATTCCAATTAACACCATGGTGTTCTCTCATTTTTTAAGTATGAGATCCTTTATTAATAATAACAACTTATAAAGGACCTATGACCTTGGTACTTTCTAGACTTGAAATGAATCAAGTGGAATTGATAAGGGTGTGGCTTTAAGGGAACTTTTCACCTTTTATACCTTCCTACTATCTAGAGTTTTATGAATATTTTCATTGATTCCTCACCATTTCTAATGTTAATCAATAACAGGAAGCAGTTTCTTTACATGTTGTAGTTCCCATGATAAAATAACATGATAATTCAAAGCACATCTCTTAGACAAAATAATGGACTACAAGCACTGGTTATGGGGTTGGAAAGATATGTTACCCATGCCTAAAGGCACCCCTCTAGCTAAGGCCATGTTAACTTCTTACTTCTCTTTTATTCTTTTCCTAGAATGGTGGATGATCTTTAGGGGTGTTCATGAACTTTAGGGGATCAAAAAATCTAAATGTGTTAATGCAAAGTCACTGGAAGTGGAAGGCTTTGATTCTTACTAAGGATGAAATAGTATAAGGTCATATTAATTATAAAAATCCACAAAGGAATTCATGTGACTAGAATGCAAAACTCCATTCCATACTCTCTCTCATCATTGATTCTTACCATCTACCCTCTCACTACCTCTTATCATTTTTAATCAATATGGTCATTTTGGTATGTCTTAATTCTTTCATGATTTCCTATGTGGTTTGATATTGAACAATCCATGGCTGCTAATCATCCTTGGTGCCTACAAAATCCTACATATGAGGGCATGCAAGGACATTAAAGCCATGAGCCTACTACAGAGAGGACCCACTTGCATACTCCTTGGTCTAGATGGTTAAAATTCCTATCCCTTAGTCATTTTCTTTCAATCCCATCATTTGACTTTGGAACATCTAGTTTTTGCACTCCTTAGCACTATACTTTCCTAAAAATCCCCTTGTCCAACTTAATTTCAAACCTTCTTCCATGATTTGTTGTTATTTTAGGCTTTTATGGCTTCCTTTGGACTCCAATTTCATCATCAAACTCTTCCCAAACACTTTGTTTTTTTAATGTAAAAATTGCTTCAATAGATTATGTCAATGCATCCTTGGTGATGTAGCCCAATGCATTGACACAAGACAAAAATTCTATAATATGTGTCAACACTTAGCCATTTTTTCACATTTGCATCATAATCCTAGTAGAGGTTTTGCATTTTTTTGAGCCCAGAGCATCTTCCAAGCATGATAACTTGGAAACTGCTTATCTGATTCAACTTATTCTTCAACTCTCTAGCTAGCAAAGGTGAGCTTTATGTCATGGGGATTACAAATCCATGGTTTGTGATGGAAAAATTTTCAAAATTTTTCTAACTCCTGGAGATTTAATTAATAAAATAATATTAAAATCACCATCTACTCCAAGTTAAACCTCATCAAAAAATTGAGGTAGCTAAATGAATAAGATATTAATAAAATTATAATAAAATAATTTGTTTGCCATGATCACAACTAAACTAAGTATAACTTAGTCAAAAGAAAAAAGACATAAAAATAATTAAAGATTACACATTAAATACTAATCCTTGGTTATGTTTGTGATCATAGATGACACCAAAGAAGGGATCATAAGGTGAAGGATCATCCCAACCAAGAGTAAAGCAATTGAGAGGAGGAAGGGACCAATAGCCACAACAATCCCAAGAAGCTACGGCCAAAACCCATGCAACAAGACCTCTTCAGAAAGAGTCCAAAGTGGAATCTATGCACCATATTTTCATAGCAGAGATTGACCAATCATGGTAGGATGAGTTGTAAAGGCTGAAGTCTAATATCAAGGTCACATTGATTGAGGCCTTCCAGGAAAGAATTTGTTCCAAGGATGTACAAATTTCTATTCTCCAAGAACTTAACTTTGGTCTCTTCTTGGACTTGGCATTGGAGAAAGTCCAAATATGATTGCAAGGGTTTGTCATGTGGCCCATTCTCTCTTCTAGTGAAGAGTCTTACATGAGAGAAACACACCTCTTTTGGAACAATTGGCAAGGAGACACCACTATCAAAATAAAAGACATAACTATCTCTTACTTGGTTAAGGCAATCATGGAGGCCCTCAACTTGCCTAGCATAGGGAAAACTCTGGTGAAAATATCCACTCAAGCAAACCTGAATGCAAGGAAGAAATGAATCCAATGGTGCTATGGGATGGACTGTAAGGAGTGCAGTGCACTTACTAAGGTAGAGTGAGTCCATTTCACAATAGTGGCATATCATCTAAACCCTATGGTGAGTCTTAGTAAGGTAATTGTCTTCTCTGCCTATGTGAGTGCCACTCTAAGAAAAAAGTTCCTCATTAATCTCTCTCAGCTCATTTCCTCAAGATTGAAAAATTCTTCAAAGAAAATGAGCAAGGGAGGAAGAATTTCCTTTCCATGCCTAATTTGCAAACTCTGTAGAAGGGGACCATAGCCCATTATGTTAATAATATGCTCTATCATGCTCTTGATGCATCTTTGTAGGAGATAATAAAGGATAAATCAATTACCAAGCTACTAGAGGAGGAGTAGGCACCACCACCACATACTCTTAAAACTACAATAGAGGCCTGTGCAGCTGTTGAGTGAATGAGGAAACTTCATGAATAAATGTTGCAACAACAACAAGGAGGGGAAAGTGGTGGTGAGCCATTAGTCTATTAGTTAGTGTTAAGCCACCTCAATAAAGTCACCATGATGATTAGTTGGCTGGAGGAGACTACCCCATTATTTTCTACCCAATTCATGTAGGTGCCCATGAGAATGAATCCAACTACCCAAGAATTTACAGTATCCATTCCTAAAAAATAAGAGTTCCCTATAATATTTGAAAATACTACAACTTTATTAGTGCATCTAGAGGAAGATGAGGAGGCTACTATCTTGTTGATGTAGCACAATGGGTAAGAAACAATGGCAAAAGTTGTGGTAGATCATGTGGTCGAAGCATTGAATTCTCCTACGGCAACCATTCCCAACATAGGTACTCTGAAAGATGTATAGGCTTCTGTAGGAGTGAAAAGTGGGTGACTAAGTGTAGCCCAACACGATGAGGTGTTGGACCAACTAGTGGAAACTAGGTACTCACTTTTAGGGATCTTTGATCTTTTAGAAGAAATCACTACTACCTAGTCAAAGTTGATCAAGACAAAAGGAAAGCTCATCATTGCTAATGCTCAACTAGAGGTAGCCACAAATCAAAACCTTCAATTGGCTACTGAGGTTGTAGAATCGAGAGCATGTCTCATTGATCCTACCATTCTTAGCCAAAAAACCACAAGAGATGAATCTTTCTTGCAACTTTAGCATAAAGCAAGGAGGTCTTTAACACCTCCTTATTGGAAGCTCTTTCCATCAACACTAATAGGGACTTGGCTCAAGTTTTTAAGGAGAACTTGATTCTCACAAAGGACCTTCACCGCTTACAAAATATATAGGAGAAAAAAGACCAAATGGTTGAATTTGTGAGAAAAAATAGGAATAGCTTGCCAAGGTGAAATTGGATTTGAGGAGGTTGGTAGTAGAGAATCATAATATCTCTATGGAGGAGGTCTAGGCACTTCACTAAAAAATAGCCATTAAGGTAGCTACCCAGAAAAATAAGGCCTTGAAGTTTGAACATGTCAAAAATTACTATAGGGACTAGGTGGGGTTCCTCAAATAAGTAAACAAAAAAGAAATTCAATTAACTAATGCAAAGATGAATGAGGCACTTTAGCAAAAGGATGATTTATGACAATTGATCTTTGATGGCTTGAATACCTACAATAAAGCAAAAATCTACTTGAAGGAGTTGCAAATAAGAAGATGATTGAATACATGAAGCTTACTAACATTCAATATGAAAACTTGGTAATGTTGATATCAGGAAGAACAAGGATGGAGTTTGAGAAGTAGGTGGCTAGCTCATACCTCCTTTACGAGGCTAAGTTCAAGCATCACAAAGACCAAGAAAAAGTTGAAGACAACCAATATAGAGCTTGAAGTTCTTAGAAGTCAATTCACAAATCAATGATTGGCTGCTGAGAACTTGGCTAGACAAATGAGTAATTATCATCAATTGTAGAACTTGGTAAAGACATTCAATGTCAATTAAAAATAATTTGTAGCATGGTTCATTAATGTCAAGGAGTTGTTCCCAACAATGCCTTGTCCATGGAGTGTACCCGTACTAGCCCATATTGGTGAAGCTATGTGGACTATGTATGATCCATGGAGTAATGAGGAGAAGATGAAAGCATTGCTAGATGCTTTTCATCTTGTACCAAAAGAAGTAGCTGCAATAGGATAGTATTAGCTTTAGTTGCAACCACCACCATGAGCAATAGAACCTAGCAAGATCCTTTAGCACTCTAGGAGCATTCACCTTCTAGCACTATTTGATCTCCACCTTATCTTCAACAACTAGAGGGTTCCTACCATCATTTTGTATGAGTGTCCAATTTTATTGTCAAAGACACCCAATATTGTAAAATTTGTAATTCCATACAATTCGACACTTAGAATAGTTAGCCTGTTAGAGTTAGTTAGTCAATAATCCATACCTTTCCAATTTTGTAAGAAGCTTGATCCTACTTTTGTTCACTCGAGGATGAGTTTTCACACAGGTGTGGGGGTATGATGTGAAAAACCACTAAGAAAATTCATGTTGTAACACATAACCTTCACCATTAAACTTGAGAACATATTTTATTACAAAGTATGAGATTTGTAGTTCATAGACTGCAATCTTGCATACTTTAACTTTTTTAGGCTAAAAATATCTCATAAATTGTTATTTCCTTACTTTCCAAGTGGAAAAATTTATATCATGTATGTATTTTGGCTTGGGAAGGTTGAAAATCTCTTGGGAATCATCAAATTTGGGGGTTTCATGGATTTTATGTTAGTCAAAGCAAAAAATACGCTAAAACCACCTATATCTAGCATAGGAATTCTTGGGCTTTAATTTTCATAGTAAGGATAGTGTAGTTTTCATGAAGCCAAAATATCTTCCTAAGGCTAGAATAGCTTTGGTGAAGGTAGCATCTTTTTGAAGCTAACATACTTTTTATAGCATTCAGTGTATTTTTAATGGCCTTTGTGCATCAATATTACCATAAATGAAAAAATACACCAGAATTGATGGCCTACCACACCTACAAATTACAACAATCTTTTAACAATAATGATATAAAATTTGTAACATGAAATTAGATACCATTGATCTATTTAAATCAAATTTGAATATATGGAAAAGATTTTTTTGACAAATCTACATTTGATCAAGCATAGAGACTCTTAGAGCATTATAAAGCATCAAAAAGTCTATCAACCAAATAATTATTTCAACACCAAGGTGAATCTAGTACCAAAGAAAGAAAAATAAGTTTTGGAAGCACAACTTTGAAGCATCTAAATCATGAAGCTGACTTCATGACATAGTCTCCTAGTTTCATTAGGCTTCAAACATATTCCTTTCAACCCATTGGACATTCAAGAATTTATTAAACTAGTACCAATTTAAACTCTATATTTGTAAAAAATTTTATTATTTTTAATAAAAGTTGCAATTGATTCATTTTGTTCAAGTTTATTTTTTAATTTCTTTGCTACTAGATTTGCATTTTCAAATTTAATTCATTACCTTGCTAACAAATTCCAAGTCATTGAGTGATCAACAAAACCATCAAAGGTGTTTTGGATCCTCTTCTTGGAGGTCCTTGGGATTCAAAGTTAAATTGTTCCATTTAGAATTTTAGGTTTTCTAGCATTGAATTTTATAGGTGTTACAGTTTATGGTAGTATAAGGAGAGCCTCCACCAAAATTCTTTGCCTAATCCTACTCTGCCATTGCCTACCCATCAATTTTAACTATTATTCATTTATGTTTACATTAAAACCTTTGAAACTTTGCTATGAAAATCATTGAAAAAACCAATGTAGCCATTCATTTCCTTGAAATTTTTACCCAATGTATTTATTGCAATAGGTTGGGTTGTTTGTAAAATTTCATAGCAATTGCTAGAATTTTAAAGGCTAGCATATTCCTATTGAAATCTATAAATTTGGCTTGTAAGAAAAGTTTTTCCTTTGGGTTATCCAAAGGCCAACATTTTTTTTCCACCACCCACTTCTTGCTATGAAATGTTTCCATCAAATCTCTTGAAAAAGCTGAGCGCACTTTTTCCCATAAAGCAAGCATATTTTTTGCTAAAATACCCAACATATTTTTGGTAAACCACTATATTTCTCATGACCACATTAAAGCTAGCATAGCTTTTTCATAAGGAAAACTATACCAACATTTTTAAACAAGGCAAACTAAAACTTACTCTCCCCATTCCACTAGGGTATTTCTTGCTAGAAACCTAGTGTATCCTTTTATTTTAAAATAAAAATTAAAATATACCTTACAAACATTAGTGTATCTTATCATTGTAGGTTGGGTGGAGTAGATACACTGCCAACGAAACCAAAAATTAAAACAATAAAAACCGCCTTTGGCATTATTTTACATTAATTTTTACCAATGACCATTGTAGTGCAATCCTTTGTTTTATGCACTCTAAAGCCCAAAATTTCAAAATTGATTAATTTTGAGTTTTACTAGAGCAATGCATAGCATTGTCACTATTACTTGCACTACACCTATAGTTGTAATTCAACCATTTTCTATAGCCAAAATAATTTACATGTTGAGTAGTTCTACTTGTTAGAACCTTTAATTTAAAATCAAATTAAACATTTAGTTAATGCCTTTCATCAAGTCAAATATGTTGCCAATTAACTTAATCAACATGACTTCAAACTAGGATACCATACACATGTATGATCCCAAAGACCTAGCTATGGCTAAGCATAGGCAATCACTCAAGAAAAGGGGGCAAAGCCTAGACTTTGCTATTGTAAATGAGGACTATTACAACTTTATATGTGCTAAAATGCAAGTTGGCCTACTCATCCCATGCATGGAGCCTAAGTCCAAGTGTGAGTTTGAGTTGATTCATAGAAATGGGAAGGACTACATTACTTTCCCTTGTGATAAAATAAAGCTAACTATAATACACACACACATACTTGCCCAATTGATAGAGATGGATGAGTTAAGTAAGAAGGCTAACTCAGAG
Organism: Gnetum montanum; assembly: GCA_015680685.1. Lineage (NCBI taxonomy): Eukaryota > Viridiplantae > Streptophyta > Gnetopsida > Gnetales > Gnetaceae > Gnetum > Gnetum montanum. The sequence goes on from MNCI01000063.1 coordinate 20,638, forward strand.
AGCAACCCTGAGGAGTATGATGAATTTGAGGCTAAATCTAAACTTGATAACTTCATAGGGAGCCTTTTCTAATAATTGGCTCCCGAGGACACCACACCTAGTTTAGCCTTTTCTGCCTCTTCTGTAGAGTAGGTTCCTTAACCTTCATCTCCTGTTGCCGATCCTACCATGTTTGGATCAATTTCCATCATAGCCACCCACTAGTCATAACATGTACCTCAGTCAATCTTACTATTCTCATCCATGTCAGTTCCTATGTAGCCCTACTCTGCATGGCCATTAACCATCATGTTCATCATTATTCATCAATTTTCCATTGTTGTGGGCCCCTTGGTGAGACCTCAAGTGACCCAAGAATCACATAAATAATTTCCCCCTTTTGTCCCTTAGATACTAGCACAAACCTTTACCTTATTTACCATTGTCTAAAATAAGGCCACAAGCCTCTCAACTCACTCCACAATCATTTGTACAGAGTCCTTAACCTATTGGAGTGCCTCAAAGATTAAATCAAGCCTTCAAAATGATCCAAGACCTTATTGAAGAGCTATGTAAACTCAAATCTTCAACTTCATAAATGGTTAAAATAATAGACTTTTATTAAGATGATCTGATTGGTCTAGTCATCTTACAAATTACTCTTCCCACTAGAATTCCATATCATACTTTACCAAATACAATGATGAAGGTAATCACAATGCACACCTTACTCCCTTCTATTCTAAGTGCCTATTACTACAAGCTTGGCCTCACACAATCATAAGAATCTTTCCTATGTCTCTTACAAGGAAAGCATTAGACTGGTACTAAGCATGGCCTAGAGGATCTATCACATTGCTAGAAGACTTGATTTCATAATTTTTAAATCATTTCAAGTATAAATTGAAACTAGATACTATCCTAGAATAATTGATGAAAATAAAATAGGGTCCTCTTAAACCTATCTAGAAGTTCATCCAATGATGAAATGCTTTACTTAAGAAGATTACTGAATCTATGGCCAAAATTCACATTCTAGCCATCTTCAAGAGGGTAGTTAATGATTTCATCAAGTCTAAACTATACTATTTGAATCTACAGTCCATTAGCTAGGATTTCTTATAGGCAAACAATATAGAGGATGCTACCAAGGCCATCCATGGTCCTACCTACGTAGCATAGAAAAATCAACACGCATGGAAGGATAAGGATAGAGGAAAAAAATCATGTATTTGTGGCCACTATGGCCAAAGAAAACAAAAATACATAGGGAGAAAAAGAGTTCAACCCAAGGCCCCTACCACAACTAACCAACCATTAACATTGGAGGCCTCTACCACAAACCATGTAAGGCCTAAGTTTGAGAGGAAAGATTGATTGATCAAATTACCATTAAAATCATCTGAGCTCCTTGATCAATTACTTAAGAGTGATTAAATCCAATATAAATAGATAACTAAGAATGCCCATAAGAGGCATGATGGATTATGCAAACTCGGTAAGGATCCTACTCTAGCAACTAAGGATGACCCACCAATACCTAAGTACTTTAAGTTTGATTGATTCTGCCACTAGCACCAATTGCTAGGTCATGATATCGATTTTTGTTTAGCATTAAAAGATGACCTACAAAAGATGATAAATAATGGAGAGCTAGTGCTTGGTGCCTCAAATCCATTTAGGCCATAAAACCAATTAATGCAAGTCTACAAAGACTTGTTGAATGTAAAAAATAGTCCATACATAATAATAGTATTCAACATGATCAACAATACCAGACCTACTAGGGAGTTGTTTCTAATTTGGGTACCTTGTCACTATGAAAGAGGCCCTTCAACTTCATCTAGTTCAAGGGCTTCTTTTATTGTAAGGATATCATCTCTAGTGCCTCACAAAGAAGCCTTTGTCATGAGAGTGTTCTATCATTCCACAACCAAACCTATAATCCAAATCAATCAATGTCCTTCCATGTTGGCCAATGCAACAACTTCTTTGAAGCCCAATAACCAAAAATCACCTAACAAGCAATGTAAAAAGTTCACACCAGTCCCAAGGCCAAAGACAACAAGCAAATGAAGGCTTAGAAGGAGGTGGGACCACCAAAACCCACATCCATTTCAACCATTCCTATGAGCTCTAATGCTCAAAATGCCTCAACTACTCAACCAAGGAAGGATCAAAAGCAACAAGGGAAGGGAAAGAAGGCTAAACCATAAACCTTGAAACATGAAGTTGGCATCCTGGGGAAAATGAAGAAAGTTAAAATCAACAAAAATGAGAAATTTACAACCAATGACATTGACATCCTCAATGCTATAAAATAGGTAAAACAATATTTAAAACAAAAGAACACTTCATTAAGCTTGTATGACCTGGTAACGAATTCTTCTTCTCATCATGAAGCCTTAGTAAAAATGTCAACCTCAATTCCCATTAGTGAGGACATACCTGCCAATGAAGAGTCCATTCATGCTATGATGATGACATCCTCACCTAAGGAGGAAACAAAGTCAACTACACTAGTGTTTCATGATAATGAAGTCCAAACCAACCCCTAGGATGGTGAGATAATGAGGGCCCCTCTCTTTATAACTATAAGGGTTGGGTAATACAAAGTGCATAGGGTGCATGTTGACAATGATGTAGCAATAAACATTATACCTTACACCATCATTAAGTGCTTAGGCCTAGCGAAACATGTGCAAAACATTTCTACCTTTGCTTTAAAATCCTTTAAGAGATCATGGGTTGCCATAAAAGGCTCAAATTTTTTAGACATCGTGGTGGGGGAGCAATTCCCCACAACAACCAACTTCTTGGTGGCAGAAGAGAAACTAGGATTTAATCTCATCATGGGGAGGCCTTGGCTGCCTCAATTATAAGTTGTTTCCTCATCCATACATAAATAAATTCATCTACCATATGAGGGATACGAAATAATCATTTACAGAAAAAATGCAATTTCCTTAGTATAAAACATTACCATAGAGTAAGGGTCTTAAGTGGAGTTTCAAGAAGAAGCTTTTGCTGTTAAAAACAAATTCAAGAAACCCAATAGAGTAGACAAGGCCAAAACCAACAATAATCAAACCATGGATGCACCATGGGAAGAGCTTCCATTTAATGTGATTAGTGAGGTAAACAGGGAGTACAAAATCATATGCAATGAAGACTATACACGTCTCCTAATCTTTCAAAGATTAGGAAATAATTGCACAATTGATGTATGTTCCCTACTCACCTATCCCTATTGTGATAACTATGTAGCCTTTTCTTCTACTCTCTTAGCCTAGTTTAAACTTTGTTTACTTGTATCATTTTTCTTTACCATATCTTACCTTGTTTTAGCAAGTAGTTTACAACTTATTCTTATTTACGATTTGCCTTTCTTCTTTTATCCTTTTTCTTTTAAAACATAAAAATACCATAAAATTTTTAAAACTTGAAAACCCATAAAAATTTTAAAACACAAAAATGTTATATAAATTTTTTAATGGCCTATCAAGACCTTAAATTGGTGACATGCTAAGGCCTTAAATTGGTGGCCCAATAAGGCCTTAAACTAGAAATATATTTACAACCTTGTTCTTCCTTATTTTTACTATAGTTGTTATGTCTTAGCTTGCACTTTGTTTGCCTAATCATTTACATTTTATATTTTACCAATTGTTGTCTTATAACCTTGTGTTTTAACCAAGGTAGCCTTATAACATGAACAAAAATGTGGCATACATAAAATATATAAAGCTAAAAATGCTAAAATGTATAAGAAAAATTAAAATACACATATAACCAAATTTCCAAGCCTAATAGCCATAGTCACACCATGTGATAAATAAAATAAAAATTTAAATAACCATGATAACAAGAATAAAAATAGATAAGCCCAAAAGCCATGGTTGCAGTATGCCACACTAAAATGACCAATAATAAACTATCTCATAGTCACAAATAGCTATGAATAGCCAATAACAAAGAATAAAAATCAACATCTTAACTAAAAAATGGCCAAAAACATTATGAAACTAATAGGACTAAGGAGAATTTTCTAGAGGAGGAGGAGGTGCATCATCATCATCATGGCCACTAGGGCCATTTCCACAATTAAAACTATAGTGATAATTGTAAAAATTCCAACTTTACTTCAATGAAAATTTGACCAGAAGTCCTAGTTTATAGTAAAACAACTATAATAAAACTCTGGGAAAGCTAAATAAAAATTTTAAAAAATTCAAAAAGTTGTTGGAAATCAACATAAAACATGTAAATAACCATTAAGAGCCCAAACCATTACCAAAAAATTTCAAAAAGTATACCAACACTTCTTGTACAGTGTTGGAGGCTTGTAGTTTTAGCAACTAAAATTGCAATTGTACAAGGTAGTTCGCACAAACGAAAAATGATAAAATTTTACCGAATTTTGTTTCTAAGTATATGCCTTGTAGATATGAATAATCCAACACAAAATAAATCCCAAAATTGCCACAATAAAGTTAGAAAAATTAAAAAAGAAACCTAGAATCCCTTTGAATATTTTCTCAAAAGACCTAGTTGATAGTGAAATAGTTGTAGTAAAACCTCTGAAAAAAGTGTGAAAAAATTCTAAAAAATTAAAAAAGTAGTGAAAAACCATTCCACATAGTTCTAGTAATCCCTAAGAGATTGGGACATTGATGAAAAAATTACTAGAGTATGTCAACATTGTTAGTATTAGAGAGGCAAAAATAGTTCAAAACTGAAAAATCACTGTACATTGGTCTATGAAAAAAATCATAGAAAATTAACCATATCTCATAAATTAGTGATTTATCTTTTGTTAAAACTAGTAAAAAATGTAAAAAAAACCTACAAAATTAAAAATTAAAAAATTTATGCTTTTTTCTTACAAAAAATTAGAAAATGGCATTGGTTTTTCAACAAAAAAATGCATAGGATAGGTTGAATAAAAAATTCAAAAATCTATATAGGAAGGTCTTAAGGAAAAAATAAAAACATGAGCACACCATTAGAATGTTAACACAACATCTAAACCATGCAACTCAGAATTTTCTCAACAAAAATGACCTAGGAGCTACAAAATGCCTACATACTTGGCAAAAAATCAACAAAAAATGGCTAAAGAAGGGTACTTGGTTGTCATGCTAGATGAACCTTCTCCAATGAATGGTCTAGAAAACTAGGAGATCTATCTAGTGGTAGCATTTTCATCCTCTAGGGTTGGGTTCTTTCTAGCTCCTCCTTATTTCTTGGACATCTTGGGTAGGTAAGCACAAAAACCTTCAATTCCTTTGCACCTTCTTACAACTACACTATCTCTGTGATGGAGGATGAAAAAGATACACTAGGAATTGATGGGATATTTACCAATAATAGTTGAGAAGGCTAAATATCAAGGTCTTCCTATGAAAACTAGGCTAGGACAAAAGATTTGCATAAAATTTGCAAAGAAAAAGCCCTCCAATACTTATGTGTTGGTATAAGAAAAACCTCCATGCCCACAACTCCCACATAACACCTAGTAGACTTCATGATCACATATGACAAGTAAAAACTATGCTAGGCTTGTGGGAAAATTAGTTCCTAATGATGATTTAAACTTGGATGGGCCCCACTAGAAACCTTCCAAATAAACTAATGAAAACCTCAATACAATGGGATTTGCATCTTTTAGTAAAAGATACGTTGTGATTAATGTCCAAATAAGTCTTGAAATGGATTCCAATTATCAACCATAACCAAGAACACCTCCTATCCATCCATCCTTAGTGCATCAAAGCCAATAAAACCCTATTCAAAATTGAAAATCAAACATTGACATTGGAGGATCCTAAGCACCAAAAGTCATCAAAACTCATACCAAAATAAGATATTTTTAGATTACTATTTGGCCAAGGGTAAAAATATGCTAGCCAGTGTATTTTTACCAAGGATGAAAATAATTAGTAGTATCCAAACCTCCAATCAACCTTAAGATGACCACATCAAGTCTCAAACCCTAGCCAAAGCCTGTGTCAACTTTGGAACCTCTTAGAACCTATCGAAATAAAAATCCATAATTATTGAGAAAATACACTAGAAGTGAATAAAAATATGCTAGCTAGCATATATTTCTAGATATTGAAATCAAAATTAATTAATAAAGCCTCTAAAAGCCTTCAAAATTATAAGTCATAGCCTTAAGACCTTGTCAAAGCCTTTGAGGACCTTGGAAAGCCAAAAACAAGCCAAAAACAAGCCAAAACTCATGAAAACCTAAATCATATGCTGGAGGAAAACAAAAATACACTAGAAAACATATCTTTCTAGAGATTAGCCATAATATTAACCAATAAATCATCAAAAAACCTTCAAAATAGCAAATCCTAACCCCCATACCTTCTTAGAGCTGCCAATGACCTTGGAAGCCAAATATTAAGGCAAAAATAAGTCAAAATTGAAGAAAAAATAAAAGATACATTGGAAGAGACCAAAACTATTCTAGCCAACGTATCATTTCCAAAAAATCCAAAAACACATGATAAACTAGCCAAAATCAACCTCCAAGTACATTAATTTGAACCCAAAACCTTGTTGGAACCTCTGATGATCATCAAACCTTGAAAACTAGGTCAAAATGGCCAAAATTAGTTATTTTCTCCAAAACTACACTGGAGGCATCCAAAAATATTCTTGTTAGCATATTTTTAAGAAAAATTGATAAAATTAAGGTTCTAATGACCTTTGGAATCAACATTTTTGAACCTAAATTATAGCCATAAACACTAGTAGCCTTAGGAGCCTAGAAATTTAGTTGATTGATCCTCCAAACTATCCATAAATTAATATTTCTTCAAAATTACGTTGGAAAAAATAAAAAATACACTAGAAAGTGTAATTTTTGTTTCCAAGGCAAATTTAATAACCTAGTCACACTCTAAATGATATGAAACTTGATTGGAGTAGCCTAGAACCTCACAACCTAAAACCAACTACCATTTGACCTTGCTTTGGGTATGAAAAGATCAAATTTATTAAAGATATACTAGAAATAGGTAAAACTATGTTGGATACCATATTTTTGAGGTCTAAAATGCTAAAATACACTTTCAGTGACTTATTTTAACCTCAAAATGCCCATTTAACAACACTGACAACCTTGTGTTGCCCTGGGAGGTTGTTGGAGCAAGAATTTCAAACCTGAGACATCATAAATTAATTTTTTATGTAAAAATATGCTAGAACTAGGGGAAAATATGCTAGACAGTGTAGGTTTTAGCTTTTGATAGCATTTGAAACATTTAAGGGATCAAATCAACACCAAAGTTGACCAATTTCTACTCCTAGTTCACTACGCTATTAGTTAGGCCATTAGAACTTCAAAATTGGTCCTAACAAACCTTAGATATTATATTTTGATAAATAATACACTAGATCTTGCAAAAAATATGTTGTACAACGTATTTTTTTGTGAGTTCTAGTGTAGTTTTTCAAAATGACCTTGTTTTAGCCTCCAAATAGGCTCAAAATGACCTACCCAAATGCCCAAACTCTTCTATTGATCCTAGAGCTTTCCACTATGGCTTTCTAAGGCCTAAAACTAGTAAAATGTGATCTTGATTGAATAATATTGACCATGTTTTACCACATGTTATCCACCATAACTGGTTTGGCCTTATTTCATGGTGTTTTCTCTTGATTTGACTTTGTTAAAAATTATTTCCCTTTATTGACATATCATTCAGTGTCATTTGGCTTCATTTTCATCATTTTCTCATCGTTTATTTTTGTTCCACCAAATTTTTCTATCATTTGGCATCATTTTACCTTAGTTGACCTAATTTAAGATTAATTAATGTCATTGGACATTAGTATGACCTTGTTTTACCTTGCTTGACATCATTGAATGGGGTTTGACCATCATTTAATCCCATTTGATCATCATTTGGCCTTCATTTGATCTTATTTTATACCATTTACCCTTTGTTTCATCCTATTTTCTTTAACCTACCTCTAGGAACCTTTGTTATCTTACCTTTGACCTTGTTTGACCATTGATGTAATGTGTTTCAACTCATCTATGCATTATTACTAGAGTACTTTACATTTTTTTGACATTATTTTCCCAATTTTATTACAAAAGTACCACTTGATGTGCTTATGGGTTGAGCTAAGAGGACAAGGACACAAACTTTACTATCCTTAAAGCCTAAATAAGCCTCTCACGTAATGTTGGTAGACTAAGTTGACCTTAAAATCTTCAAACCTTGAGCCTTGAAACCATTCTACCATACAACCTTAACATCCTGAAGTAGCCTGATTACCATTGATCTTGAAGTTGGAGACATCATGAAGGGTTCCTTCATTAAAATTCCCATCTAAATCATGATGGTCAGGAGAAAACACATGAAATCTTCTCAAGATATCATCAAACCCTTACAAAGTAAGCATTAAAGCCATCACTAGCCCCTAATTACATCCAACATCCACACATTTTCTTTTATTTTGATTGATCTTTTATTGATAGGTCAGAATAAATGATCGATGTTAATAACTCTAAGGGTCAACAACCAATAACAAGAGAGCTTGCATGACCTTCATATATATATATCTCTATCTCTCTCTCTCTCTCTCTCTCTCTCTCTCTCTCTCTCTCTTTCTTTGACATAGTAAATGAACTACAAAACTTTGTAAATCTAGTGCACATTGCATAGATCTCTCAATGTTGCACTAATAGTAGCCTATGGTGGCCCATGCTTAGCTTGTTATCTCATGTAGCCTTATGTAAATATTTTGTAAAAACATGTTTTCTTTGTCTCTTTTTCTTATTCTCTTGGAGTTGTGCTTGTAGGATGAAGCTTAAAATTCATCACGAAGGTGTAACTCATCATGGCAGCAAGTTATCACATGAACTTTATGTGTAAGATTTGGTTAGCTTGTTCTACTATACCAAGAGTGCTTGATTTATATTACTTTTGTTATCTCTCCTTGAGCTACATTCTAGTAAACCAATTATAACCTTCCTTACCCTAAACAAGAATGATGGCCTATGTTTGACATTTATGCATTGTGGCCATGTAACATCTCCTTCATCATATTCCACCATTAAGTTTTTTGGATGTAACACATCTCATACACATCTCATTCAATAAGAAAACCAAACTAGGTTTAGCCTTGGCAATGAAACCCAATGAAGGTTTCACCCCATGAAAAAAAGGGGGAGGAAAATTACCAAAATTCTGAAAGGCCAATGAAGCCCAAAAGAAAGATCAACAGCTTCAAATAAGAAAAGGGAGAAGCCTCATGATCAAAAAATCCTTGGAATGGAGTGTTGATTTCTCAAAAGCATTACTAAGTGATCGACACTTCGAAGCATGAAGTGCAAAGACTACATCAATTAGCCAATATGTCACTACCATACCATGACCATGATGTCAATATGTCAAATTCATTGTTAGCTCCTATAACCATTCCCTTGCAATCAAATATTGCCTTCATCCTATGTCACCTTATCATAATCTTATCCCACCATCACATGCAGTCTTTGGCATGGTTCAATAGTTATGTAATCAAGGAGAGGAAATGTTGGTGAGATACCTATAGTGGTGTTTTTCATTCTTTGTTTATGTCTCTTGGGTCATTCCTCAAAACATCAATAAAGAGGGGCCAATAAAACACCACTACGAAAATTCATGTTGTAACTCATAACCTTCACCATTAAACTTGAGGTAATATTTTATTGTAAAGTATGACTTTTATGATTCACAAAATGCAATGTTGCATTAACTTTTTGAGGCTAAAAATGCCTCATAAGTTGTTATTACCTCACTTTCCAAGTGGAAAAAATTATGTCATATATGTATTTTGGCTTGGGAAGGTTGAAAATGCCTTGGAAATCATCAAATTTGGATTTTTCATGGGTTTTATGTTGATCAAAGCAAAAAATATGCTAGAACCACCTATAGCCAACATAGGAATTTTTGGGCTTTAATTTTCATAGCAAGGCTAGCATAGCTTTCATGAAGCCATCATATCTTTCCAATGCCAGCATAGTTTTAGTGAAAGAAGCATATTTTTTCAAAGCCAACATAATTTTTATAGCACCCAACATATTTTTTATTGTCTTTGTACATCAAACTTACCATAAATGGAGAAATACAGTCAAATTGATGGCCTACCACACCTACAAATTACCACAATTTGTTAAAAATCATGGAAAAAAACTTTGTAGCATCAAATTAGACACTAATGACCTCTTTAAATCAAACTTGAATACATTGGAAAGAATTTTTGACAAATCTACATTTAGCTAAACACAAAGACTCTTAGAGCATTGCAGAGCATCAAAAATTTTATCAACCCAACAACCATTTCAACACTAAGGTGGATCCAGTACCAAAGAAAGAGAAAAGAGTTTTGGAAGCACAACTTTGGAGTATCCAAATCATAAAGTTAACTGTATGACATACTCTACTAGCTTCATCGGGCTTCAGACATCTTCCTTCCAACTCTTTGGACATTCAAGAAATTATTAAAGTTGTACAAATATGAACTCTATATCTATAATGATTTTTATTAATTTTAATAAAATTTGTAGTTCATTCATTTTGTGCAAGTTTATTTTTAAATTTCTTTGCTTCTAGATTTGCATTTTCAAATTCAATTCATTACTTTATTTATAAATTCCAAGTCCCTGGATGGTTGACAAGATTGTCCAGGGTGCTTTGGATCCTCTTCTTGGAGGCCCTTAGGATATGAAGTTAAACTATTCCACCTCAAAATTTCAGTTTTCTAGCATCAATTTTTTTATGTATTACATGATGAATCATTAAATTGGCTACATTGATGGGCATGCATCAACACAACCCTATCAATGTACGTTGATGCATTGATGTAGTATCATGTCATGCTTATATAAATGTGCATACACACCACCTTTATGGAATATTATGTCATTAGAGTAGCTGAGTTCTTGTAATTTTTTTAAACCAAAGTTAGAATATTTTCTTAGTGCCTACAGTAGGACTTCAAAGATTTGTATGGATCCTTATTTGAGCATCCTTGTACCTGGACACTTTGATGTGATGGTACTAAAGATGAGATTCTTGGAACTTCTTGCAACACTTAGAATAGTTTAAATTTTAATTTCATGCACTTTATTATTCATGAATTTTATATTCATATCCTTAGTTAATTAATGCACTTAATAACAAATACATAAGTATGACCACTTCAAACATACTATTTAATGCTTGGTGATCCCAACAGTGGCTATTTGGAACCCAATGGTGTTAAGATGAGTTTAGGATGCATACAAAAAGTGAGCCTAGTTAGCTTAAGGATTATTAAATAGTTAAGTAGTTAGTTTTCTAGTTAAATATCTTTACTTTCATACTTAGATTAAATAAATAAAAATATAAAATATAAATAAATATCATGTGCCTTGGCTTACACTTAATCATACAAATGAGCTCACACAAGCAAAATCCAAGAAGACAACGATCATATACTCTAAGATTACTATCTTTGTCTATCAGTACACTTAAGGGCTAAGTCCATGGAATTTGACCAAATCACTAGTGAATGCTTGTGATTTGTATGGTTGAGAGAAGGGACTACTTGATGCTCATCAACTCAGTTAATTAAACTTTATGCTTAAAACTAGTGGTACTCATCCATCTTTACTAATGAAAAATGGAATAGTAAATGACTTAATACAAGTAAACAATATGGAAAAATAAATCTATTCTATGTGATATGTTGTAATAATGAAGAACAATTTAGATCGTTATTACCATTCATGAATTCTTTCTAGGAACAATCTACTTGAATAAATATTTTGTACAATTGTAATGCACTACACTATGAACATCCACAACTAACTCTAACTTCATAAAAACAAACTATAAGAATTTCAGTAAATGTTAAGCAAAAAATCCATTTTGATGCAATGGTAGGATCATATTTATAAGCATGACCATGACCCACTATATCATATTTATAATAACATATATTAATATATGATATTGAATTTACAATATTCTAGATACGATATCATATCTATGATATTATAGGGATGACAATGACCCATACTATCATTAGTGATGTTGATGATAATGCTTAAGCATATTGCATCTCTGATATCGTAGTCCATGATAACAAGTGTTTCATCAATGACACATGAAATTTTGTCATGTAGTCAATCATGTAGTTAGTCTAGTCCTAGTCATCCCATAATTTTTTTTGGATTTGGATTTCATTTTTTTTTGTACAAGTCAAGAATAACTTATTTTTGATGAGTCATGGAGGTCCTAAGGATGTGATTTGAGAAAAATTTTCTAACAGCTATTTCTAAATAATTAAGAAAAATAATGATAGAAATTAAATGAATTAGCTAATAAACTGATATTTTTAGGTACTTTAGAACATCAAGAACATAATTTCAAAATCACATTAATCCTCTAACACCAAATTGTTTAAAATATTTATTTAATTAGGGATCATAAAAATATTTAAACATTAAGAAAAAAATTATTTAAAACTAATATCAACTCTATAGAGATTGTAAATAATGCCTAAATGGATCCCTAAGATTATAGGAATTGCATAAGGAAGTAAAAAGAGGTTGAGAGAAGTAGGACATGGATGAGGACATCACCAAGATACAGAGCAACTAGCAAACCCAAAATCAAGATTAAGAAGTAGCTTGTGACCACATTCTATCTCTATGAATATGAGTACCATATTCATGATCAAATTAAGCAAATCCTACAAGTTACAAATACATAGTTTAAGGTTCTAAAGATCAATTTCAGTAATTAGATAGATGTGGTAGAGAATCTTTTAAAAGGAATAGAATACTATCATTAGTGATGTTGATGATAATGCTTAAGCCTTTGGTCATTTACTAGGATTGAATTAGATAGGACTTCTACAAGTGCAATTAGGGTACTACCATTGCTATAGGGTTGTAAGAATAGGTATGGACCTTTTGACCAAGTTGTTAATTTCCATAGAAATTTATGTTGTCTCATGTTATATAACAATACTTTATCTCCATCCAAGAATTTCTTATTTAGTATGTTTTTATTGTGCATATACTTCATTTATTTCTTAATAATTATTTGTTTATCAAGTGCATGCATGTGTACTTCATCAAGCTCATGTAGTTGGGTCATTCTAAAGTCTTTATTAATTTCCTCATCCAAATTTAGTTGTTGTGCTATATTTCAACAAGAAATAAACATTATTTTCCATAAAATAATTGGTAAGGTGAATAGCCTAAGTTTGATTTATAAGTAATCCTATAGGCCCAAAGTGCATCTTGCAATTTTTTAGACCAATATTTCTTTTCAGTACAAACAAGTTTAGTTAAGATTTTTAGAATGATTCAATTAGCATTTTCAACTTGACCATTCATTTGAAGATGATAGGAAACAACTATCTTATGATGGATTTCATAAGAATTAAGGAATTTATCCATTATTTTATTTATAAAATGAGTTCTTTGATCACTAACAAGTGCTCATGGAGTTCCAAATCATGTCAAAATATGCTCCCTTAGAAAAGCTACAAATATCTTAACATCATTTTGGGAGTAGCTTTAGCCTCTACCCATTTTGTAATGTAATCTATACATATTAGAATATATTGA
>MNCI01000064.1:16202-59031 GCA_015680685.1 Gnetum montanum
ACTGTACATACTATCATGCTCTAGTACAACAACGCTGGAATAAAGATCCATACACTTAATGACTCCTACTGTGGGCACTCAAGAAAAATATTCTAACTTTTGAATAGAAAAATTGCAAGAGCTCTGCTACTACTATGAATTTGATGCTCGTAAACACAGCTAGGAGCTCATATTTATAGTTTGAACTCCAGGGTTGCATCAACGGGGCCTTGTAGATGAGATTGCATCAATGAGGGTCCATTAATGCAACACTTTGATGCTCATCAAGGATGAAGGTGAAATTAGGCACATACTCATTTGGATGAGTATACACCACTCTGCACTCTTGAGGGATCGACATTTTAACATCATCATGCCTGCAAGAAGAAGAAGACATCTTGCAAAACAAATAAAATATCAATGTGCTTTTGTAATTATATTATTTGAGAATGATGTTGACCTTAGGATTCATCCAATGATACTTATAATGTTCACTAATCCTAGATAGTGCATGTTTTAACAAAAAAAGGTCCCCAGCAATGGTGCCAATGATGAGTGGTTGAGGTACCCCTACGCTCAACCATACAAATCATGAAGTGTTCACACACAATCTAGTTGAATTCTATGGACTCTATAGTTTCCTATGCACTAGGCTTCTAGGAAGTGAACCTTCCCCTAATGGTCATTCATTATCTTCCCAATTACACTTGTAAAGCTCAAGGGTATGGTTTAAGTGTAATTGAGGCACATGATTTTTGTCATTTTATCCTTTTATGTTTTTTGTGCTTAAAAAGATAGATGAAGTAAATTGAGGACTCATTTAATTTAAGTATTTAACTAATCTTTAACTAGTCCTAACATAAATATCTCTTCCCACTTTTCATACATGTCCTTAACCCACGTATCCATTGCTGGGTTACCAAGCACTACGCTACTGGGTGCACCAAGTAATAATGTTGCTGGGATTACCAAGAAAATACATGTTACTCTCAAAGTGGTCATACTTATGTGTCTGATCTATTTAGCTTATCTCGCTTAATCATGTAATTAGCTTAACTACTGAGGAACGTTGAATAAATAACTAAAAACATTAAATGCATGAATAAAACATTTAAACTATCTAGAATGTTGTAAGGTTTATCAAGGATCTTTTCTTTATTGTGGCACACACTGTCGTGCTTAGGTACAATAGTGCTCAAATAAAGATCCATACACTCAATGATTCCTACTGCGGGCACTCAGGAAAATATTCTAACTTTCAAATGGAAAAACTGCAAGAGGTCGACTACTATTACAACTTGATGTTCCATAAACATGATTGTAAGCTCGTATTTATAGTTTTTATTATAGGGCTGCATTGACGGGGCCTTGTAGACATAGCAAATGCTACGTCAACGCAGCCTTGTCAACAAGGCAACACCACATAAATATGGCCTCGTTGATGAGGTTGCCTCAATAAGGACCATCGACGCAACACTTTGACACTCATCACTTCTCTTTCCAAGAAACCCTTTAGTAAGAAGTGAAAACCTATGAGGGTGCTTATGAATAAGGGCAAGGCCTAGTCCTTTTTCTACTCCACAAGGGAGATTTTTTAGAATTGGTTATAAAGATAAGGATCATCACCTAGAGCCACAGTGCTCATCCCACTGAGTAAGATCTCAGGAGAGTTGGTAGATGAGCAAAAGTTTAACCTCTTTGAGTGGTTGTGCCTAGGCTCGAACCTAGGTCTTTGACTTGAGAAACAAGCACCTTACCATCACTCAGTGGTTGTAAGGATGAAAGCCTAAAAATGCATCCCCAAAACCATTGGGCTTTTTCTTTAAATGTTCTCTTTAATGATCTAATGTACTATAAATGTTTTTAATATTATTATTATTTTGAGGTTTGTCAACCTCTCCACACCTTTTGTGTGACTCTTTCTTTGATGATTTGATACACTTTGATTTTTTAATATTATTATTCATTTTTTACCCCTAGGTGCTACTAGCCTTGAGTTTAGGTGCACCCCAAGATATATAGTTTAATTAGAATTCTATATAACTTAGCATTACCCACTGGAATTGAAACCATGACTTGGAGCTTCCAAATCAAGTGTTTTACCACTACGCCAATACCTCATTATTTAACTTAAAACTATAGTAAGAAAAAAACTTAAAACTATTAAAAAAGCATTGCTCACTTGGTTAGAATATGTTCCTTTTGATTTGCACTTCTTTTTCTTTCAATAAAGAATGTTAGAACATTAACTATTCAGGGTGTGTACAAAATAGAGTACATTTTTTATTTTTTTAAGGGTAAAGTGATTTAATACACTTGGAACAATGCCCCAAAGCTAGCATGCTTAGGTTGGTGGTACTAGGTTTGAACCTCTAAGTACAAAACAATATGTGCTAACCAACTACCAAGTGACCCATACACACCCAACACAATACTTTGGGGGTTATAGAACTCTAAAATAATTATAATATAGGTACACCCCAAGATATATAGTTCAATTAGAAGTTTATAGTTAAGCATTGTCTACTAGGATCAAACCCATGACTTGAATGACTTAGAGCTCTCAAATCAAGACTCTTTACCAACATAATACTTGGAATTAGCTACATGTCTTAAGGTGTATGTATAAGCAAATTATTTTAAGTTTCAACATCCAACCCAAAATAGTTCAAAATTCTAATATCCTTTTTAAAAATAGAGAATGCTAAAAAAAGAATTCCAATACCCTTTTTTATTAAAAAAAAATTAGTGTATACCCAACAAAATACTTTGATATAGGGAAGCTTCTAGTTGGTTTGCTCCTACCCGGGTTTTAAATCCATCACCAACAATCTCACATGCCACCCTAGGGGCGATGTTTTCCATTGAATATTTCTATAACTAAGAAAAAAACAAAAACAAACCCCCAAAATTTAAAAAAAGAATACAAAAGAAAAAAAAAAGAGTCCCTTTGATAAGCCGACCAGAGAAATCCTCACTATATTAAGGATTGATTCCACTGCGACACAGTTCCACAAAAACGCAACACATGCCAACGATCCCGGCAAATCTCTTATCAGTATTTGAAATCGTTGCTCCGCTCGTACATAACTACCTAGAGAGAGAGAATGAGATAGAATAGACAGAACGAAGCAGAACGAGAGCTACTGGTGGTCCAGGGTTTTTAGGGTTTGGTCCCGCTTTTTCTCTTTATTTCTCTCTTTTTCTTTGTTTCTTTCAGGCTCTGTACTCTATTTTACATGCTGCTGTAGTAACCCACTTGCTTTGCATTTCTACGGTTATTGTCAACTTGCTTTCGTTCTTGCTTCTCTCTGCTCTTTCTTCTTCTTTCGGTCTGGCCTGGATTCAGAGTACTGGTTTTTACGCCATTTTTGGACGATACTCGTTGTGCGTGCTCAAGGTTCAGTTGGTCGTTTGAGTCATTTTTGCTTGCTTTCATCTTCTTGTGCAGAAATAACGGTTACTTTGAAAGATTTGCTTTGGTTTGCGTGCTGATACGCTGTTTGGAAATGTAAATGCGTTTGACGTCTCAGAGCTTGATTTCGATGTATTTGTTTCGTTTTCTGCAATGTTTTCGATTTTTTTTTACCGCTGCTTTTAGTTTATGCATGTTTTTTGAAATTTTCCGTATCTCTGCAATGCGTCTTTGTTTGTTGCAAATGTTTTAGTTTTTGCGACCGAGTTTTCGATGTTGGAATGGTGTTTCGCCATTTGGAAATGTAAATGGCGCCGATATTTTAGACTTCGGTTTTGGTTTGTTTCCTTTTCTGTGATGTTTTTGATTTTATGTCGCTTTTATGCATAGTTTTGAAGTTTTCGACTTCCTTGCAAGCGTTTTAGATTCTGTGATGGATTTTTCGATTTTGGGTGGGGAGAATGTTGTTCAAAGGTGTAGCATGCGCATTTTGTCTAATGGATGAAAGGATGGATTTATTATGTGGCTTGGTTTGTTGCGAGCGTGAGTTTTAGTTTTTGAAACTGAACCGAGTATCTGTGACGGATTTTTCGATGTTGGAATAGTGTTCGACATAAGTTACGGCATGCGCGATAGATTTTATTTAATGGATGAAAAGATGGATTTGTTTGTCTGAATGAATATGCGTGTTTCTATGCTTCTAGTTGTCAATGCAGATATGCGGTTCCAAGGGTTACAAATATTTGTTCTCGGAAGGAGACCTGTACTGTTTTTGGTTTTTTCAAGAAAAATCATTTTAGTTCTGCATAGTCTGCAGTGTTGCAACATTACAGGCCATTAGTTTTCTTATTTTATTTTGGATCTTAATCATCCACAATCAAAGAAGCATGTATCATAGGTGGATAGATATAAGGGATGAAAGGAATGATTTATTTGTTTGAATGAATATGGCAAGAGGCGTTATGTCAAATAATGGCGGAAGCGTAACTCTTTGGGAAGAAGATAAGGTTTCCAAGTTGCAGAACCTTAACAAGGTTTTGCCTAAACAAATTAGGGAACTTAGACAAGAGAGAGCTTCTCTGTTGGATAAAAATAAAGAACAAAGGAACAAGGTTCAACAATAGTTAGCAGAGTTGAAAAATGAAACCCAAAAGTTGAAAGAGAACCTACAACAGTCGGAGAGAGAAAAAGTTGAATCTCTCACAAAAAATGCTGAAGTTGAAGAACTTTTGGAGGTGGAAAGAAAAAGAGCTGCAGAAACTGAAGAGAATCTTACCAAACAGCTGTTTGACAAGGAAGACGAGATAAAATGGCTTCTTTCGAGGAAAGATGAGCTCGAGAATTCCTTGGTTGAATTAAATAATCGGTTCACAGCCTATTCTGTACAAGAACAAGAAGCTCAATCTAGCTTAAGGTCGGAAAAGGATGATCTTTTGTCACAAATTATATTGGCACAGAAAGAGATGGAAAAACAAAGAGAAATGATGACAAATGAGTTTCAGGAGAGAATGGAAAAGATGAGAAATGAAAATTCGGCTCTGCAGTCTCAGCTACAGGAGTGCGAGGAAAGAACAAGTGCTACTGAAACAAAGAGAAGCCAATTAGAGGGTGAATTAATGAACTTGCAATCACAATACATGTCACTGATTGACCAGCATTTGAACTTAAAGCTGCAGTGGAAAAATACTTTAGCAGATGCTCAAGATCTAACGGCTCAACTAGATAAGTATAAAGGTATTCTGTCAGATGTTGAGAAGGAGAGGGAGCAATTGATGGCTTGGATTCAGGGAGTTACACATGAAAAGTCCGAGCTGCAATCTGAGTTGAACAATTGCAAGGCAAGGATAAGTGATTACTCAGAGAATCGGCCGAAGATAAGGACTCATGGAATGAAGAAAGACAATCTCTTGAAATAAGAATTTCCAACTTACTGTCAAAAATCTCCGAGATTTCAATTGAACATGGGAAGCTGAAGGCAGAAAATGTGAAATTGATTACAGATGTTGATAGCTTGAGGATTCAGCTAACTGATAGCAATGGTGCACTCAGAGCGGTGGAAAGTGCATGAATTGAAAGCTTGGTTGAAAAAGCTCGAAAATGAAAAAGATGCTTTGCAAGACCAAATTTATGCCCTGGGAAAAGAGCTGAGCGATGTACAAACGGAATTGGTTCATCAGAAGAATAGAGTTCAGGAGTTAAGCAGGGATGCCCAGCAACTGCAAGAAAGGAATTCTGCTCTTATTCATGCTAAATATGAAGCAGCCAGAATATTTGATAAGCATAGTGCAGTTATCAAGGATAAACATGCAAAACTGGAAAACCAGTATCGTAACGTATTAGAGTTGAATGAGGGGCAAAAGAAGAAGATTGAGGCATTGCAAAAGGACATGGGTTCTATTGAAAGTAAAAGACAAGCCGAGCTTCAGGGTGTGTATGAATTAAGGAATCAGTTTGAGGAGCTTTCTAAAACTCTGAATTCCAAAGATCAGATTGTGTACAGGCTGGAGAGAACGGTTCAAACATTGGAAAGAGAAAAAGAGGAAGTTGAACTTCACAAATTAGCTCACCTTGAAAGTTTATCTGCAGCAGAGCAACAATACAACACCAGCTTGTCAAACTTGCAGAAAGATATAGCAGGATACTGCACCAACTTGTCAAAACTTGAGAAAGAGAGAGAAGAATTCAGAATGCTCACTTGTAAGCTCAAGGAACTAAAACAAGAATTGTGCAGTGTTTTGAAAAACATATTAGTGGAGGAAGAGGACTTGGAGGGTGCCCTAATTTCTTCTGTTTCTGATATGAAATCAAGCGAAGAAGACATTGAATCAATGATTCTTTATGTTCAAAAACTGAAGGTATTTGTTCCCGACAGGATGAGGAATTAGTCAAGTTACGCAGTGAGCTTCAAAATGTTGCTGCCCAAAAGCAATCCATGGAGGACAAATACAATTCGCCGACCTGCAGCGGCAATTAATGGTTAAGAAAAATTTTTCATGGCAGACTGTTATAGCTTCAATCGGAGCTCTTGCTGCAGCTGCAGCTACTGCCTACATCAAGTATGATTTTGGTTACAATTATGCTATGCTAGGCGGTGTCAATTGTAAATGTCCGTTGCTAAGGTAATAATGGTCTCTGCAGGAGACTTGCTGTCTGTTTGAGAAACATTAAATTAAATGTTTATCAAACCATGGGGTTACATACTTTCCCAAAAATTAAATTAAATGCCTTTAGTGCAAGGCTCGAAAAGAGAAACATTTGTGCTTTAATGGTCCTTGTCTTTCAACGACTGGATCAGCATGTTAACCAAAATCGAAATGTTCACATTATAGCTGCTTCAAGTTGGAGAATGTGGGTTTGAGCTTTGGAATTTCCTTGACACTTAAGAAAAAATCAAAAAAAAATACAGGGAATTATGAGCATTGAAGTGACGAAAGCGATGAAATTTCTAACAGACCGGAATTTATTGGTCAAGACAAAGGAGTTCAATGGACGTATTATGTTGAGAGACCCAACGAAGGAGTATAACGTGGAAAGAAAATTGAAAGACTTTGTGTAAGGGAGTAGCAATGACTTGACATGACCAATGCCAGAAAATTGGGTCGGAATCAATAACTTCGTGTTATGATATTTATTCATATGACACAATATTCAATACATAAGCACACATTATACAATTCTAAAAAAGAAAATGTCGAGTGATGTTTTGAAGGGTCTTATCTTTATAATGTTGTTGCAATTTCATTAAGGTTGAAAACCCAGAAGGGTGACTGAATGGAAAATCAGAGGACATTTACTTCTAAAGGCGTCCTTTCAACCAAAAACAAAATTCGTCAGGGAATTAATGAAATAATGAAACTGAAATTAACTTTTATTACTGTTAGGAAACTTGCTAAAGGGAATTAATGAAATAATGAAGGTGAAATTGACTTTTATTACTGCTAGGATAAATTGATAGATATTAATTTTTCATGAAAAATAATACATGAGTAATGAAAAATAAAGCGACATTACAAAGCGGGATTTTGAATACAAAATTAACATGTAATTTCACATGGGTAATCAGAGTCAAAAAAAGAAACATAATAATAATATATATTAACATATAGTTAATATACCTCACTAAGAGAATCTTGAAAAAGGAAGTTTGAGTTTTCTATAACAATTTCGGTTATGATGAGAAGGATAGCTAAATCTTGTGACATAAAATATTTTGAATATTCATGGATTTTTGTTCCTTTTGCAATAGGAAGATACAAACATAGAAGTCCTAGATTGCTTGGAGCAAATATGTAAGTATTATGGAGGAAATATTATTCAACATTATAGATAGACTTTCCTTGGAATGGTATGGATAAAATATTATTTATAGTTATTGATAAGTTCTCCTTTTAGCATTATGGACGGAATAAATAAGCTCTCATTGGGCCATTATGTACTAAACGCTATTTAGAGATCTATGATTGGTAGCTAGTCTATTAGCTAAAATTTAAAAAAACAAAAAAAAAACACAAAGTTTCAAATGGGTAATAAGAGTAAACAAAGAAACACAAACACATATAATTTGTCCTTGAGGGCTAATCATAGTATAAAAAAGAAAGATCTAAAATTTATCCTTAAAAGTTACATTTTTTTTTTAGAAGTTGAATCCATTGTCCATTTTAAGATGATGTGAACTTAAGTGAAGGTTACGTATAGCATAGGGATAGGATTATCACCTAGAGCTACAATGCTTATCACCTAAGAGAGCTCAAACCTAGGTCTTAGACATAAGTGATAGTATAGGGATACATTAGAAGGGTGTTGAAACCTCGAAATAACAATTCAACATTGCCCACTAGAATCGAACCCATGATTAGGAGCTTTCAAATCAAAAGTCTTACCATTAAGCTAATGCCTCATTGTTAGCAAAAACTCATACAAACAAATACTTGAATGCTAAATCCCACCTTGTATCAATTGCTTGAAATTGAGTACATATCATTAAAAATAACATGGAAATGAAAAACTTTCCAATTTTAGAAATGTCTACTTAGGTGTACAACTTTATAATTAATGTTTCTAAAAATCAAGAGAAGAAGTTAATTGTTAGTAGATCAGATGGTTTTAGTCCTAACAATATTTATGTCCCTTGCAACATTCATGCTTGAACTTAAAATAGTAAAAAGATTTGAGGTAGAAAGCTTTGAAATACCAATATTTGTAGAAAAGCTAGATTCACTAGAACATGATTACACAAATTCTACATTACCATAATCACTTCTTTAGTTAATGTTAACCTTACATTGATAATCTTTACCATTAGCTATAACCTTGTTGTCAACACTACTTTTGGATTTTTGAGTTAACAACATTCTTGTTAGATAAGAAACAAAAATTCTCTTTACAAGCTATTTTACTGAACTGATCAATACTTATAATATAAGTAGAAATATTCACATAAGATTTTGTCTTCTCTAGTTTCTTTATTACCATTTGATCATTCTGATCATTAACATTAACTTGAATTTTTTGTATTTTTAACTTCATATTATTTTTTTCTATTCTCAACTTCAACACATTTTCTCTTTTCTTTAGCATTTTTTTTCTTGAGTAGATAAAGACAAATATTAAACAACTGTCCTTTACAATGACAAAAGTTACAAGAATTAAGAAGACTATAATACGTAATTGGTTAAATGTAAGTATTCCTACTAGAAGATTGATTCTTGTAATATCAAATCTTTTTTATGGTTAAGAAGATTGATTTTAGCATAAAAAAAATGCGAAGAAGAAAAAAAGGTCTACTAGAACCAAATGGTGTGGAAATAGGCTCCATATGCTTAATGAAACTAAGAATACTAACAATTTGTTGTTCAACTTTCAAAAAAATTAACAAAAGATTAAATAGCTCAACAAAACATAGAACTTTAAAATATTCTTCAAATCATGTATTAACATTTAGTGTCTATTTACAAATGATCAATATTGCATGCTTATGTATAAATGATCTTATATCTAGATTTTATCCATCTTCATTGGGCTGTCACATCCACGAAGGAGTGAGTAACTAGACTTTGACACCACTTGTTGATCAATTAACTCCGAAGGAAAGGATGAATGAGTTATAATAAAAAATGTAAACTTTAAATCAAACTGCTGAAATTAAGTACACAAGAAACAAACTCATCAATGCGTGTGATAAAGCTCACCACCATAAAATTCAACTTGAATTAAAACTATGTTTGAGGATACGACTATGGGAGATTCTTGGATGCTACACACTTCTTGTAGGATGAATAATAAATCTTCAAGCTTGGGATCCTACAAGACTCCCAAGAATTTTGCAAGATTGAATATAAATGTGATGCTCTTGCAAGACACACACACACAACCCCTCATGATAAAGGCAAATCAACAAAAACTTGGCCACCCAAGTGAACTCCTTAGGGCAACAGTGTAGATCTCCCCTATAAGAGAATCTACTCTCCTTATATAGTGAGAATGATACAATAAAAGAATGTGTGTAGAAAGAGATTTCAAAATCAGATTTATATCAATCTAGGTCCTTCTAGGATAATGAATTAGCAAGTCTTAGATCTAGATCTAGTCATGCATAATGAAATAATGGATCTATGCAATTAATATCATCAAACCTTGGGAGAAAAAATGTAGCTATGGTGGTATAGCTTCCAATTCAACCTTTCGGGTTCTTTGTAGATCTTAGGAAAGAATCAATCCAAACTTTGAATCTCAATGATTTCATTGTCAATTGTTATGCATACCTTAAGAAATGAATCTTGGCACTTGCCTATGTAGATCATGTATCATTCAAGTTTCCTAGTTCAAGTTGGAGATAAGAAAATGCCTAGAAATAACTTTTTTAGTTTTTCTCAACAACTACATTGGATATCCCATTTGAGACTTGGACGTTCACACTCAAAAGGCCAAGTTTCAAGATGGGCATCTAAAGCATGCTAGGATGTCTATCCTATCATCTACTATAGCTTTAGTTGGATGTCCACATTGGAGGCTTGGACACCTAGGACTAAGATGTCCAACTTTGAGAAATCAATTTTTGGTCAACTATGATACCGTAACTCTGATATTGTAGCTCTGATATTGTAACTTCCATATTATAGCTCCAATATCGTAGCACTAGCTACGTCATCATATATGCAATATCGTGGGATGCATGCAAGCCTATAAATACAGCACTTAGGCAAACAGATTCATAATAGATTTCAATCCATAGTAACAGAACTCTTTTAGTTTGTTTTCATGAATTTGATCTTTCGCACTTAGAAGTGTATGTCGGTAGTGTGGTGTTAAGTGATTGTATGGAGTCTTTATTTGAGTGGATTTTACTTCGACACAGTTCATGACTAGCAATAAAAATTGAGATTACTTATCATCATTGCAGCATCCACTTAGTTTTCTATCTGTTTACTTAAACTAATTGTTCTAGTTTTTCCTAGTTAATCATTTACTTCACAAGCACTCTATTTTACATGTTGAAAGTAAATAGTATGGATATGACTAGTTTTGAGTAGTAAGTGTAGTTATCTGGTAACCTAGTAGTGTTATCACTTGGTACGCCCAATAGTGGTACACTTGGTAATCCTAGTGATGACTACATGAGTCCAAGGTATGTACGGTACACCAGGATCGAATAACATTTTCCATAGGATAGAATATATTCATTTACTATTTTACTTAGAATTAAAAACTATTTTTACTTTACTATATTTGTTAGGAGAAATGTCCTATCAACATCAACATATCATATATCTCATTGTGAGCTAAACCATACACGTAGCCTACACTAGCTCCGTGTGGGAGGACAATGGTCTCAAACTTTAACTAATTGCTAGCATATTCACATTGCCTCATCCACAAATTATGATCTTGTCATGCATGAACACC
Organism: Gnetum montanum; assembly: GCA_015680685.1. NCBI lineage: Eukaryota > Viridiplantae > Streptophyta > Gnetopsida > Gnetales > Gnetaceae > Gnetum > Gnetum montanum. Next base: position 27,499 of record MNCI01000064.1, read on the forward strand.
TATGACTTGTATGGTTGGGTGTTGGATTAGTTTGCTCATCATTGGTGTTGTTGCAAAAGACTAGTTAATGTATGCTAAGTAATTGATTTCATAAAGTTTGTTGTATCAATAACAAAAAGATAAAATCCATAACTTTCTAATAACTATAAAAGGCTTTATGAACCAAATAGGATATCAATCAAGGTAAAAGCAGGTGATTTGTGATGATGATTGAGGAGGATCGAAATCTCTATTAACTTCGATAGGCGTTAATCGATTGAGATCAATTTTCTCACTAACAATCGATCATCCAATAATTATGTTTGTATACCCTTTTTAGTATAAATAAGTGCCTCAAAATTGTATTAGGGGGGAGGAAGAATCAATACCCAAACAAATACACATCAAGTTGAAGTTAATTTTCCTGAAACTTATTTATTGAGAAATCATTGAGCCTTGTGGTAACTATAGACCATTGGAGTCAACTGTCAAGTTATTGAGGTTGCTACATTGTAGAAACATAAAGGTAGAATCACAAATTAGGTGAAGTCTCCCTTGTGATCCTCAAAATCCATATTATGTTCCTGATCTCAATTTGATTTAATCATGTATTTTCATTCTTGAACTTAAGATTAGAAGTTAGGATGAAAGTTCATGTTTTTACTTATGAGTGATAGCCATAAGTGTGAAATTTGGTTGGATTTGATTCTAACCACTGTATATCTTGATGTCCTTTTTGACTTTTAAACCATTCCTCCATGGATACGACTCACAAGTCAATCACAAACAAGGTGAAAATTGAATCTCTTCAAAGATAATGAAGTAACCTAGCTCCAAATTTTGCCTCGCATGTCAATTTGGCACCGTTGTTGGGAAGGCTGACAAAGTCAATAGACATCAAGGATTTTGTATGTTTTAATTTCATTTTGTAATTTTATAATTTTAGGTACATTTTAATTTTTGTTTCTTGATTGAGTAATTTGAGAAATGGTTTCTTTTACTTGTTTTTCCTACATAAAGAAAAATAAAAATAAGGATAAATCCAAAGAATCAACTGCTCTTATTGTCCAACTAGTACAGACTTTTAAAAAATTTGCAATTAAAGCTACAATAGTAGGAGTTATCAAATCAGTTTGTAAAATCTTAGGAATGGTAGCCCATGAATGTGCCAACGAAAAGTGTGCTTCTTAAATAAAATCAACAAAGTAACCAAGGAAACCAACACGAATTCAACCTTCTAGGAGCACTCTTAGACTTTACAAATGTACACAAGTCAATCAAAAATGTACTTAGTTTCATATTTTCTTATCAAAAATTTATTTTCACTCTTATTTATTTTTATGCATGTAGTTAACATTTTAATTCTCAAATGTATGTTAAATGAGTATGATCAATTCTAAGAATAACTACATTATCATTTCATAATCCTAGTAGTGTTATTGCTTAGTATGCCTAGCATAAGTTCATGATGTGTACAGTGAATTGGGAATAGATTCTCCTCACTTGGACTAGCTTAGGATTTATTTAATCATATCTTAGATTAAATAGATAATTTTTTATATTTTATTATGGCTAAACAACATCAACAATCATATGCATCAATTACAATTTGTCCAACACGGTGAATACAAGTGTAATTGGAAAGACAACAATCCATCATCAATGCTTAATAATATAGAAGCTCCAATAATCTAGTTCATAGATTATGATAAGGTCACATGCAAATGCTTATGATTTGTACGGTTAGGCATACAGATCACTACTCATCATTGGTGTTGTTATCAGGGACTAGTACTAGTGTCTAGATTATTTAACATCATTTACAATCACTATTAAAAGCTTCAAGGTCTATCTATCAAAAATAATAATATTTTATTAAGTTACACATGTTGATTTAAAATGTATACTTTTTATAGGAATGATTTTCCACTTGTTAACAATCCTATAAGGGGAATTGGTAGAATGAATTAGGATAAAGATGATGTACCCTATCAAGTTAAAGTGATCTACTAATATTGAAATCCTTATTATCTAGAGTTTATCTTCATCCTTTACCAAGATGAATAAATGAGATGAAGAGATCTGGAATGAACTATTGTGTTACTACCTAATCATGCAGTCCCATCAATGTTAACAGTTGCATTGATGAGGGTTGGATCAAAAGATACTCTTGTTGAGTACAAGGTATTTGATGAAATCTCTAGGTCTTAGCTAACTGAGGCCCAACTTTGCAAAGATCATTTCATTAAGGAAAATCATGAAGTAGCTAAGGAAAAAGGAGCTATCATCCCATTAACCACATAACTTGAAAAGAAGGATACTAATTACCATTTAGGAAGATCACAATGTCAAAATCATTTCATCTTCAATGCAGATGATGTAGCTAACTCATGGCTACACTCAATCTTAACAAGAATTCAAGAAAAGGGCAGAACAAGGCCTAACACAAGAAGGACCTTCAAGTTTAGGTCTTTTAACAAGCCATCAAGAAATAATTAATAGAGTCATGGAAGGAAGGTGACCTAACATAACTCTCTTATTTCTTCATCCTCATCAAGCTTTGACAAGGATGAGCATAGATAAGAAAGAAGAGGTCAATATATGTGGACTAGTAGAGACAATGGACAAGATCAAAATAGAAATAAAGGCATAGAAGATGATTATGATAGAGATAAAGATAGAGTTCACAAGCACAAACATGGAAGAAGGCATAGTAGATAACATATAAGAAGCATGTGATAGAGACCATGATGAACATGATTGTGATGAATCCCTACTACTAATGAGGAGCATGGTAAATATAAGGGAGGATATTTACATTTCCACTAGGCATTAATGAGATAGCTTAATCAAATGACTTAACTTCAAGGGAGGCTACAATTTAGATTTACAACATCATTTACAAGCCTTCCATGATGCTTGTGACTTGAATAATATAAAGAACAAGTGGTAAAAGTTAATTTTTTTCAAGGACACTCATAAAAGAAGTAGAGAGCTAGTATTAATCCTTTGAACTAGAATCCATTAGGAGGTGGAGTATAATGTTGGAGCTATTCATTAACAAATACCAAATACACTCCCAAATGTCTACCTTGAGAAAGTAGATTTAATGGTGAAGATAGGGTAGCCATGAATCCTTTGATGTAGTCTTATGCATATGCTATTCATTTTTGCATAGGTGTTATGGCCATGTCTTTTCTCAAAGATAGAAATTGAGACACATCATATATGGATAAAAGAACAAAAAAAAGAGAGAATCTTTTAGGATCTACACCAAATGAATATTTTCAAAGATGAGGATCCATTTGATTCAAAGATTATTACACCAAGTAACCAAAGAGGAGGATTAACTTAAAAAGAGAGAGAGTATTGAGAAGTATAATAAACATCCATTCCTTCATAAGAAGGATGTTTGTTCTTGCCAGAGAAGGCAAGAAGAGAATCTAATGAAGGAGGTGATTTAACAAAAGACTTTGTTAATATAAAAATCTATTTCAAATATTCCAATAATGGTGAAATATGATATTTTGTTTATGAAAAATTCGTAACTCTACAATATAGAGTAGATCCTTGTACAAGATAAGAATAAGGCAAAGAAGAAAGAAATAGGAAAGGACATGTATTAACATAAAGACAAAGCTACTATTATAGATGAGGTTGCAAACTTAGATTTAATAGATGATGATGGATGTGACTTATGCTAATATGAACATCCTAAGGGATGTTGCCATTTCATTTCACATTTATAGGATTCAAGAGCATATGTTTTAAACCCTAAGTTTATTAAAAAGCATATGCCTAGGAAATTGCCTTATCCCTAAGATAGTTACAAGTAGTTTTATAATCAACAATTGTATCCATGTGGGGATCCACCTTAACCTTACAAGTAGTATTATTAGTAGTGAAAAAAATCCATAGTTGTGTTGAATGATACCACCAAGATAACAATATCCTTATATGCAGCCAGATCCATATGAATATTATGTCCAAAGTATCATGGACCTACCACTCCTAGAACTGAACCACACTCTTATCTTTCTCATTCATCTTTTAGGCATCTTCAACCATCACACACTCCTCTTTCTTTTGTGTCATCTCTACTAATGCAAGATGAGATACTTCCATAACGATATCAAAAGAGTGCTACAAGAGCCATGAGCATGTAAATGGATGATAGTTCAAGTGTTTCCAAGTACAAACCTTGAAAGCATTCCTTATTCTAACCTATTAGTCCATCTAAATCAATGCAAGAATTAGTGGCTATAGATCCCACTTTAGACCTAACGTTCTCCAACCCCTTTACCAAGCCACTTTCAAACTGAAGTATAAATATCAAGGGTTTCATGTTATCCCATGTTGTAATAGAAAAGCATGTGCTCTTCCAAAGAAATGAACAGATCCTAGAAGTCCCTTACTTTAATTACAAATTACAAGAAATCCACCATGTAAACTTCTATTAGACTCAGGTTCTAGAGTCAACTTAATTTTTCAAGTAATATACAAGACATGGAACCTACCATTACTCAAGAAATGCAACTTTATGTTGAAGCTTGTTGATTAGTCCATCATTGTTCCATTGGGGTAGATGGAGGACATTGTGACCACTATTAGTGAGTATCCATATCTAGTTGATTTCTTGGTTATTTATGTGAACAACTACAAGGGAAAGTGTCCCATCATCATGAGAATGACTTGGCTAAGCATAATTGATGTTAATCTTAAAATCAAGAATCTTTTCTTGGAAATATTTAAGGAAATGAGCATATAGTAATTGAGAAGTAAAGAGTTTCATGTATCACATATATGGATATAGGATGTAACCACATGAGAAAAGGTATCTACCATCCAATATAGAGATATACAATCATGTAGCTCATGTGAAGATGAAGTGTGTGTGTAAAGGTGCCTATACACAACAGCCACTAAATAGGAAAATGCCCAGTGGCTAATAGCATATGAAAGTTTCAAGTTCACTATATGCATAAAGTCGTAAGAAGTACATACTAACTATTTTGTAGAAAAGTTGAATAAGATGGAGAAAGTATGATAGAAACTCTTCCAAGCATTATAAGTATAACAAGAAGACATTGATTGGGGAGAGTTGAAAATTCTTGAAGAACCTATGTCCGAACTAATTATACTAAAGATATTATTAAAATCACTTGAAAGTGTCTTTCTAAAAAATAGTAAATAGGAAATTATAAATGCAGAACTGATAGGAGTGTAGAAAATGAAGCTACTAGAAGTTATAAACAAGTGACCAACAACCTTCGCGTGGTCTTACGATGAACTTATTAAATTGACCTACGTATATGGCAACATTGCATATACATGAATCTTATAATCAAGCCAAAATGCTAACCATAATGTAGGCTAAATCCAAAGATGAAATAGGTAGTAAAGAGATAGATTGAAAAGCTTCTAGAAGCTAGATTCATCTATCTTGTAGCATATGGTGAATGAATGAACCTACTTGTAATTATACTAAAGAAAGGGGACCAATGATGAATTTTCATTAACTTCAAGCTATTGAATATAACAATTTTTAAATATCACTTTCCATTGTCATTTGTTGATCAAGTGTTAAACACTAGAGTAGGACACAAATATTACAACTTTTTATATGATTAGAATAACTATAACCAAATCTAGATTACACTTGAGAACCAAGTAAAAATTACATCTATGAGTCCCAAGAGGATTTGTTCAAATAAAAAGATTTTTTTTTTTTACTTGTGTAATGCTCCTACTATATTCTAAGATCTAGTCTTACGAATCTTCTAAAAGAAAATTGGTAATGATGTTGAAGTCTTCATGAACAATGTCTTCACCCATAGGTTAGACTTTAAATAAGTACTGGACCATTTGAAATAGGTATTAAAAGGTATCTAGAGATTAATCTAAAAATTAATTAGTAAAAGAGCCACCTCATGGTTTAGAAACACATTATTCTTAGGCACCAAATTTTAGAGAAAGACATTGAGGTTGATTCTAAAAGGATCAAAGTCATCTAAGAAATTACTCGTAAATCTCATATAGTGAAGGATGTGAGGTCATTTCTTGGACACATAGGATGTTATAGAAATTTCATTAAGAATTTTTCAAATATTGTTAAAACTAACATTGATCCTATAATTCAACCCAAATGCAACTAAAATGTGCAATGTAGGGTGTTGAGAACACTCTCATCTCTCATAAGGGAGGTTGTAGGTTTGATGTTTGTCTCATCTTTCAAATTGGTCAATAATAGAGTAGCCTTGTAGTGGGATACACTTATAGTGAATCACAAATACCTTGTTGTTATGGTAGGGTTATACTACCACCCAAATTTTCCATGTAATCAATAAAAAATAGAAATTTACAATAATGAATATGTGTTAAACTAATCTCTTCCATTCTTATTTTTTTTTCTTTTTAAATATAACTGCAAGAAATATTTTTCTACTATAAGCTAATTTCTCTTATTTATAAAGCACTCAAGATTAGGTTCTTGATGAATTATTGTCATAGGATTGTGGCACGAGTGAAAGCTTCCATGTGATCAAGAACAAAATTACAATAATGGATGTGATTTAAACTAGTCTCTATTTTTTAAAAGTAATTGCAAGTAAGAAAAGCAAATTAAACTCTCACACTCCAACTAAAATTGATCAAACGAGACACTATAGGGTTGTAACAATGCCTCATTTATTATAGTTGTCTTAGTTAATCAAGAAAAAAAGAGAAATTTATAATAATGAATGTGAGTTTAACTAACCTCCTTTCTTTGAAAAGAACTTGCAAGGGAAGGTTTGTCTATGACAAGCCCCTTTCCTCTTAATTTAAAAAGTGCAAAGAATTAGACTCTCAATAAAGTATAACTGACATAGATCAAATTAAGCTCTCAACCTCTAATTAAAAATTATCATGCCCTGAACATTGGGCTTATTACAATGTTACATTCATACTAATCATGGCTAATAATTAAATTTACATCAATATTAATAGGTATCAAAATAGGAACGCAAGGCATATTACAATGTCTCAATAGCAATCAACATATAGATAATCTTTACATTTACATTATCATCATCCTACCTTTGTCCCAACAAAATAAGGTCAGCTAGGTAATCGTCACATTTACATGTACATCCATAACTAAGAAGAATAAAAGTCATGAGCAACTAAACTCCTCTTTTGTTTTTAATGTGATGGGGCTATATTTGCTCAAAACACCCAAGGTTTCCCTAATTTTAAAGGACTTAAAAAGATCGCACTCTCCATGAAATGTAATAGACCTGAATCAAATCAAACATATAAATGATCACACTTTATACTTGCATCTACATTCACAGGAAGCGCGAAATCGTCTCCAGCAATATGGCAGACTTCAGCCAGGGAACTTCCCTAAGATTGACTGCTTCTAACTCTCGCAAATTGGTACCCAAGCTGCTCCATGCCATTTCCGTTTCATCAAAACAGATAAGTTCACCAAATCTTGTGTGCGCGCTGTCTGTAATTTTAAAAATCTGGAACAAGTTTGAAGGTTGTCAAGAGATCATTGTATCCAACGATAGTGTTTCTGTTATTTTTGGTGCATTGCTGGAAGCGGAAACGATAGATGTTTCTGAAAAATGCATAGAACTTTTACATTCCATCTGTCTTGCGTATCCTATTCGCTGTTTTAGAAGTGAAGGAATCAATAATTTAGTTTCGAAATGTGCTTATTTACCTATTGAATCTCAAAAGAAAGCCATGTCATTGTTACTGAAGCTCTGTGGAGATTTGGACGATGAAGAAACGCTTATGGCTGAGACCCAGAATTCTTTGCCCCACCTTATATATCTTTTAAATCACAATGATGAAGGTATTGCAAACAATGTATTATCTTGTTTATGTGTAGTGGGGAATGCATACCTTAGAATACCAGATGGCCAAGAGATATTTTTCTCATCATCTTTAATTCCATTGTATGTTGCTGTACTGAAAGATTTGGTTCATCCTGTTCTGGGATCTCGACTGCTAAATATACTAGGAGTTTTCTTCAATCACTCCAAGGGTCGTGGTACAGTAAAGAGAGAATTTCTTCGATATGGTTTCTCAGCCCCACTTTCTGATATGATGAAATTGCTTTGCAAAAATCACGTTGAAGAATTATTGTATGCTCTAGAATTTACACAATTGTTTGCTTCAACCAATACGGGAGATCAAGAAGGTTATGCTGACGCTGATGCTCTTAATCTGGAATTAGCAAAGAATCTTATGCCTACTTTGATGTTAATTGATTTTTCTCAGAAAGTATCGCATGTATACAAATATTTTAATCATGGCATCATGATATCTTTGCTAACCATTTTGAAACAGGACAGTCTGACATATTTGATAAAGGAGATTAATATTTGTTGGTTTCTGGTTGGAAACATCATCTTTCAGGAAACTCCTGAGTCCGATCAAAGGGCCTTGGAATGGATTACATTGCTGTTTCAGAGAATCCCAAGTGAATTTAAAAAGCAATTCATAAGAAATGGCGGGACTGATATCGCGGATTTCTTATGTACAAATACGCCCGTAATTGAAGATCTTAAAGCAAGGTATCTGGTAAATATAGATTCTGAATTGACCAAAACTCTTAGGGAGGTGCAACACCTTTGTCAGAAATTGAAGAATCCAGATGAAAATAGTCCAATCAAGGTGAAAGAAGCCGTTTTAACTCCAATAATGAAGATATTTACCACAGATGCACATGAAGGTGGTCTCACATATTATGAGATTATGAAGAGCGGAATTTTTGACTCTCTGCTGGACTACTTGATGGAAGGTAAATCCCATAATGAAAAGGAGAACAAGAATAATACTTGTTTAACTCCCAATGAATCAGTCTTTTACCAGGTGTATTGGAATTTAAGAAGTGCAAAAACAGCTTTCCTAAGTAAATGGGTAAGAAAGCTTAATCAAGTTCTATCATAGTTTGATCAATATGAACAGTGGTTATGGCAAAACTTGTACGTAGAGAAGACATTAGATGTTGTGAGGGTTCTGCCTCATGCACTTTCCAAGTCCGATCCATGGCTCAAAGTTCTAAATCTGTTATCTATCTCAAATGAGATTAACTGCCATGCATCCATGAGGATTATTTCAAAAATGATTGCGCAATGTTCAGCAGAGAGAATTGAAAAAAGCAGTATATTTTCGTTTATTGGGCAGATACGTGCTTCAGATGAAGAGTTTGTAAATGAAAGTATGTCAGAAAGATTGATAGAAACCGTGCAATCTGCACCCCAAGGTGTCATTGTGATGCTATCTGAACTGTTGGTGGAAAAATATCGTTTTGCTTTTTCTAGTAAAGCAAAGAAACTACTGCTAGAGAAGCAGTATAATTTGGGATCATCTAAGCAGAAAACTGAGGTGGATACTAGAGTTTTATCCGGAGAATCTTTAATGGAATCAGCTGTAGCAGCCTTGCTAATTCACTGTGGACCTGAAAATCAAGAAAAGGTTCTGAACCTAAAAGTTGGTGAAAATGGGAAAAGTGCAACTGCTGAAATTTTTAAGATTTTAAGTGGAGACTGCAGAAAGCTGAACATGGAATGTGGAGACCAACAAAAGATAACGCAGCATTGTTTCCTCAACCATATCATCACAGTTCACCTATGCGGAAAGCTGTAGCAAAGAAATTTTTCTTTCTGGGTCAACTGTTAGCAAAGTCTCTTAAAGATGGAGTTCCTGTGTGCATACCCGTGTCTCCAGCTTTCTACAAGATGGTCTTTTTGGGGACGTTTAACCTCTTAAGACATTATTTCATTTGATTTCAATTTGGGTGCTTTGTTACTGGAGTTTCAGGCATTTTAGCACAGAATTAATGTTCCCAATTGTTCTGCTTCATCTCTGGTTAAAGATTTTAGAAATTCAAGGTTGCAATACTTCTTTACCAGAAACGAAGTTCCAGGAAACCCTGACTATCCACTTCCAAAGCACTATGAGCCAAAAAACTTTGAAATGTACATCAATGGTGTAATGCAGACAAGAACAGCAGAAAGATTGCATCACTATGCGAAGGAAGTTTTGAACGCCACTGCTAGAAATGCAATACACAAATCACTATCAGCATTTCTGAAGGGTTTTCTCGAGAATTCTACCTACTAACATTTTCAGCATATTTTCTCCAGATGGGGTAGCTCTTCTTTTCCGAAGGAGCCCCTGAATGAACATAGCATCAACTTGGGGAATGACTTACGATAATTAATTTAATTTTGCAAATTTGAAATATGTCTTAAATTTTTCCTCAATTCCATTGTTCTGCAATCCCATGGTAACTTTTCTTTATTGATAATATGATTACTATAAAAAATTTCAATTCAACTTTCATTGATGTTTCTTTATTTGCTTTTTCTTTTTGGCTGTTTTTAAAATTTCATGAAATTTTCATGTTGCATTGAAATAGGTTAACAACTCTCTTAGGATTCCCTACCTAAAATATACAATATACATTTTCAAGTTTGGAAACATATGTGCTTCAAGACAGCTTTTACAGGTATTATGTATTTTTAAACTCAATGATAATTTACTATTAACTGTAACCTTGAACTTTAATTGAGGTATAGGGTTGGATTAAAGTTGCTGAAGCATAATTAGACTAGTTAAATAGAATACTGAACTATATTATTAAGACAAGGCTAGGATGATGGAAGAAGATGTTCATGACATTACCTGAAGAATGATATAACTTACTTTTGATTATATTATCTAGTTTTCCTTTTCCAAGACTTTGATCTAGTACATTAACCAAAGTCTATTTTATAGAGGATGAGCACTCATGATATTTTATGATCAATTAATATTTTTCATTGGACATAATATCTTACCATTAATTTTGTAGATGCATATAATACTAGCTTAACATTATATTAAGAATATATATTTATAATTTGCCCATTTTAAGCATGGGTTCCTTCAACCTAGTGAATGCTAATGAAAAGCTAAAGAAAGTAGCATCTTTCTCTTAAAGTTTGCCTTTTCCCTAGGGATCAATCTATTAACTTTTATTTCAACATTCATGGAACAAAAACTCAACAAAGACATTGAATTTCTATAATTATTATTAATATCATTTTTACTATCAACCATTATAAAAGTCCATTTAAAATTATAGTTGAGTGCATAGCTCAAGTGGTAAAATAGGAAGTTCTTGTTGAACTTAAACATACTATTATATTCTACTTGCATTTTATCAAAGTATTATGTTGATTGTATGGTCTAAGGGTTAATATAGTTGATGTTTTTGACAATCCCTAAAATTATAATTTAAAAAAATTGAATTAATAGAAATATATATCCATAATTAGTGTGATATAGTTACAAGATGTGGGGGTAAGATTTGTAGCACATCCTTCCTTCCACTTTAAGATCAAAGGTTTACTTAAAACAAACATAACCTAGGAACTACTAACACTAGAAATAATAATACCATGGTTACTAACTATGTTAATTATACAATTGGTTTACTAAGGGTCGTCATTTGGAGTAATAATACAATGTTAGTTTTTCACATTGTAAGTTGTAGTTCAAGCCTCAACACAACCATTCAAAAAGAAATTAGGCTCTTGCTCATCCACAAACCCTCCTAAGAATTAACTTGGTAGGTAAGCACTCAGCCATTAGTGATGCTCCTTGTCAAAGAATTTTTCTTATTGCTTTTCTTTAAAAAAATAAAATTGTAAAATTTTAATAGTTATCATAGACAAAGTTCTAATAGGTGTGAAGATAAGAAAAACTAAATATAGATAAATAATGTAAAAGTAAAATATAATAAATAAAAAGTTTAGAAGAAAACATGTCAGTCATACCTTAATAACCAAATAATTAATTAACACAATTATTTAAAAACTAGTTATTGTCTTTTACTATTTATAGGAAACATAATGAACATATCTTGTCTTCATTTTGTATATTATTCTATCTTCTAGCTTCAACCTGGAGGTAGTGTGATCCTACTCTTAATCTACTAATTAGTGCTCTTATGGTTATTGAAATAGATGCATGTAGATATTCTACTTCATCATGCCTCATTTTGTATCTCTCTAAAACTCTCTTTTAACAAGTTTTCAATCTTGTTCTAAATTTATTATTACATTAATATTTTCAATATCCCATTTTTGTAGCTACAATTTTCTTTCATAGCACTATGTCCATCAGTAAGACTTTTGAATGATCTATTCTAATATCTTAATGCTATTTTTATTATTTAGATAGAATTTTAAGACTTGATATATTGCTTTAGTTTCCAATGGAAAAAAAAATTAGTTGCTAATAAAAATACTGCATATAGAACTTGAGCTTTCACCTTACCACCAACAAGAGGTGTTATTAAAGTTTTTCAATGTTTCTCAACAATTTCTAATCAAGAACTGAATCCCACACTACACATGTATAAATCCCTATATGTTATACAATTTTTTGAAAAACATATTTTTAAATTGTCCAAATTTAAATATTATGAGTGATACGCTTATTTTTCATAGTTATTTGCAACTCACTATGATATACAATGCTTCCACTTATAATTTTAAGAGTATTTTACCTATAAATGTCTATGTATCTTTACAATCTCATGTGTTTCATTATTTAGCTAGAAAGTATAATCTCTTTTATTAGTTCTACAAATTAGCACTTTGGTTTTGTCAACATTCAACTTTATTTATATATATCTATAGAATTTTTTTACTTAATACAACATTGATTTTAATGTTTAATGAGTGATAAGTATGTCCATTGCCCAATCATTTGAATCTACAAGTATTTCTAGTAGATCATGTCATAATCTATTGATAAGCTAGGAGGAACATCTAGAGTAATTGTAGTATATCACAATTTGATATCTTCCCAGTCACATTCATAGTGGTTTCACTTTGTATGATTAAAGGTTGATATATGATTAATGATATTTCTTGGCCCATATTACTCATAATAGAAAATTACTAAAAATAGAAATTAATTTAAATTACAAATAACTACATTTACAAGTAATATAAAGTTCTAAAGTAATGAGGATCACTCTATCAACTCTCTCAACCACACTCTTGGATTTATATGTTAACTATTGAGCAACTAAGCTAGTTCACTATTGGATATACCAAATTAACTAGTTGTTGATTAACCAAGTTAATCATAATTAGAACCCAAGGTTTCAATGTACGTATTCAATTTTTACTAATGCAACGACATGTAAATAAAAACATTATAAAAATTAACTATTTAATATACTAAATTAAAGTGTTGAAAATGTAAATCTAATTTAAGTTAAAGTGTTGCAATGTGAAGAAATCAATCTCTATCTTTATTATCATTGATGAGTACATCCAGGCATAACCACTCAAATAAAGTTCTAGCACAAATAACTTAGATGTTACAAGCACTTACCAACTGTTACCAAATAAAACTATAAGCATTTGGCTACTTTTAACTAAAACTATGAATAACACCATAATGGCTTGCATATTTATAGTCGAAGTTTTAGGGTTGTATCAATGAATTTGTGTTTACACATCCTAATGTGTCAATGTAGTGATTAATAGAAAATCATATTTTCTCAATTTTCAAGATAAGACCTATGCTAGCATTTATCTTTAAGTTGTACAAAATGGACAAAGTCTAATATAGAAAGCATTGGGCAACTAAGACTAAACTAAGTACATGACTATAAATGTCACATTTCCCAAAATTTTAAAGTGGTCAACCTTTTTAAAAAATTTACATCATGAAAAAATAATTACAAATAGTTGATTGAAGATATTAAAATCTTAGTGGCATGGCATCCTTATCCTTTTTCTAAAACTTATTCTAAGACTAATGAGAAATTTAGCTTGAGTTTCACACTCTTGACCAGGTGCCTCTCTTGAATTTTCATCTTCCATACTTTATGAGACCTCAAATACTAACTTTATTTCTAGTTCATTATTACTTCCTTCTAATTTTGCATGTTATTGCATAGGTACACAAGCTATCTTCTAGCTTAACTCTATCGATCTTTTATGTGTCATCTACATTAGAAACCAATATAACGATTAATTTTTTTTTAATTCTAAGACCATTTTTATCACAATTACAAATTACATACACTTCTTGGATAAAATACATATATAAATTAAATTTTAAGTATCATGAATTGTAAAGCATTAAATTCATATCATTTACCTTAATTTATATTTTTTGTATATTAGAAATTTTTAAAAAATATTTTAAATAAATTTGATTTTCCTCTTCCCTATGATGAAATTACAACTTTGGTGTGAGTTGGTGCAGAATTTGTAAAATATGATATTTTATGTTTAGAGGGTAAGGCTTTGCAAGGAAAAATGAAAGATTTTCAAGATTAAATAAGCCACATAGGATCTTCAAACTTTTCTAATGATAATGTAACCTATCATTCATAAAAGCTATTAAAGTAGGTTCCTTCCCATAATAGACTTTTGCTTTCTTACCCTTGGATAATCACCAACCAAGATGTCTATACATACCCTAGTAGTTTAATGTCAACCAAAAATTCAAAAATAAAAAGAATGCCCATAGGTCATTTACAATTATTCATTCCATATTATCACAATATTAGAAATAATAACTTACATTGGATTAGTTAGGTGATACGATGAGAGAGATATGTTAAAACAAAGATCATTATATATGTGATATTCATTGATCGATTATATACATTAAAACATATCACTATATGTTTAAGATTAAATAATCAGATAATATATGCTAGTTTAAGTTTACGATTTAGGTCGCTATTGCTTCGTAATTATCTAAATATCTTGAAAATAACCCTCTTGTTACAACTTACTATCTTTTAGAGCATCATGCCATATACTAAACAAGCTAAATAAGTTACTATAAGATTTGTCATTTGATCCCCTTTAGGCTAAAGATTATCCTCCTAAAAGAATAATATGACTTTTAATTTTAGCATTCATTCCTCCTATTTCTAGAATGAGAAGAAATATTTTTTGAAAATACTTCACCTACTAAGCTGAAACAATGAAGCCACTTCTAGTTCATTCATTTAGAATAATTAGCATTGGTTAAGCTATCCAAACAAGAGGGAAGATGACATGACAAGATGGCATAGTATGAAAAAAACAAAGATGAAACTAGGGGACTTCATTTTTCACATATACAATATAGTTCTTTTTATTAGGTTGATTCTAGCTAGAAGAGGGAAATTACTAAATGAAGTAGTCTTGCATGTCATAAGGCATACTATCAAGTGTAAATGAGATGATCCTGAGGTTTCCTTTATACTTGTGTATTATGCAATGTTAGGGTTAATGAGCTTAATCACATAACCAGCATAATGAGGGTTGACCAAGTTTTTCTATGAGTGAATAATAGGGAGCATATGTCATAATTGGGAATGAAGTAGTTTAGGAATGAACAGTGACACCTTGAGCAAGCACCCCCATGCTAGTGCCAATTGTTGCATGAATATGCATCTCTCGGGATGGACTACAATTCTAACTAGGATATGGCTAACCAGATAAAAAGTATATAATGTATAAGTGCATGTGATACTGTGGGGGTCATTACTAAAGTAAATATAGTAACACTAACTAAAGCATCATGTAATAGTGAATATGTGTGATAGCAATGTTCACCAACAGTAAATAGTAGGGGGTGCATGCATCTTCAAGAACCTAAATACACATACTAATATACTCAATTAGGGTGACCTCTTTTTCCCCAAGTAATCTCAACTAGTTCCGATTATAC
This sequence comes from Gnetum montanum, assembly GCA_015680685.1. NCBI lineage: Eukaryota > Viridiplantae > Streptophyta > Gnetopsida > Gnetales > Gnetaceae > Gnetum > Gnetum montanum. The sequence goes on from MNCI01000064.1 coordinate 43,219, forward strand.
TACATAACCAAAAAACTTGGCATAAAAGCTTAGAAGTAGATACATCATCTGCATGGTCATCTCTGTAGATCCATCATGCGCATTTACATTTCCTAGTGCCTAAGATCTTGGAGGTGTAGATGAAGGATATAGAATTCATGAAGAAGATGTAGGAACTATGTAGGTAGTAGAATGAGTTCATATGTTGTTGGGTAACCTAGGAGTGAGCAACAAACTAGGAAAGCATTATTTCTCCAAGAACATCACAAGAAAAATTGTTGGTATCATGCTGAAGGGAAAGCCCCTAAACACCATCACACACATATGCACAAACGTTGAGATGCTATCTTACCCACTAGAAGGGATAAGATGATAGTCATGATTAGACATAGTAGTCTATCTAGTGATTTCCATCTAAGTGCAAGAGCTATATACGACTTTGTCTATCTCTCAACATGTCAATCATACCTGGTAGTTAATAAGATACTATAAATGCTTAGGCTAAAGTTGGGTTCTGCATAGCTCTATGGCCCTAGGCTTTGCTTTTTCCATCTACCCATCTAGCAACCTATGTTTCCTTAGGACCAAGATTTTTTTGTAAGTCCTTACCATAGGATACAAATCAAAATATAAAGGCAAAGTCCTTAGGTGTATGGGTTGTGCGAGAGGTGATCATACCTTCTTTGGATGATCGGTCCTAGTAGAGGGAAAAGCCAAACTTGGGCAGCCTAAGCCTTCATGAGTGGGAAGGTCCCCAATGCATCCCCTCTATTTGCATTAGATGTGCTCTCTTATGTGGTCACTCATAAATCCAAAATTTTTAGCCCACCTTCACAGCCTCCTTGGCACCTACAACTAAGGATATATTCAATTTCAAGAATACTTAGTAATATTTTTAATAATGTTTTTAAAACTCAGCATGTATATTTCTACTATCTAATATAAAATTTCAGTTTTAATTTTAGTTTCAGAAGGATCAAAAGAGTTTTTAAATATAGTTATTAAGATTCTAGAAAATTGATAAAACATCATATTTTGCATGTCAAAAGGTTTGTTAGAAAATATGCAATAGAAAAACTAAGACTTCCAACATTGAGCACAGTTATACACAAGAGGAAGAAACCAAACACCAAGATAGCCTTCCTAGGAATGTGGATGATCTATTTTTTATTACAAACATGGAATGCCTTGGTATATAAAGCACTAAAAACTTGGCAAAACAAAATAAATGTAAAACTAAAAGTTCATCACTCTTCATAACTAACTACAATGAGTGAGTAACTAAAGCTATTATTTATTACTTAATCACAACTACCCACAACCATGAATATTATATAAAAACCATCAATTATTCATAACCATGATCTTAAGACTTATAATTATACTAGGTTGACTGTAATTTCTAGTAGAACCAATGTATAGGTTTAATGCAATGATTGTAATCTTTAAACAAACTTTTTAAAATTCTTTGAATGCAATGATTTGATGAAACTATCCGCCATTTGATCAAGAGTGTTGATATAAACTAGCTCTATAAATCCTTTACAAAATTCATGTCTTATATAATAGATAAGTGGAAATGTTGTCCCTACGTCCAACCATACAAATTACAAGCATTCGTGCATGACCTAATCATAATCTATGAACTAGACTCGCATGGATTCTAGATAGTTAAACGTTAATTATAGGTTCTTATCTTTCTAATCATACTTGTGTTGGCCTTAATTCATATGATTAAGTGTAATTAAGGTATATGATTGTTGATATTTTTTATTCATATTAAAATATAGAAATTTATCTATTTAAACTAAGATGTAATGAAATAAATTGAAAGCTAGTCTACATAATGAGCATCTATTCCCAATTGATCATACACATCCTAAACTTATGCTTACATTGCTAATTACCAAGTGTTCACTATTGGGCTCATCAAATGATAATTTAATTATGCTTGAAATTTTTCGTACTCATTCTCTATGTTTAACATACATTCTAGAATTAAAATATTAACTAGATTTATGAAAGTAAATAAAGTGAAAGTATGTTACTAATAAGAAAATATTAAACTAAGTTAAAGTGTTGCAATAAAGGTCAATTAATTTTGATCTTATTGTTATCATGAATTATATCTAATTACAATATCACTTGAACTAGACTCCATTCAATTAATTTAAGCTCATGAAATGAACACTTGCTAATTTTTACTAAGGCTATGAAATCAAACTAATAGAGTTTTCCTACTATGATGGTCAAATAGTGCATTTAATATGGTAAGTGAGTGGTATTATTGGCATTACCTACCCTAGATACATCACATCTATGATATTATATGAAAGTATATGATATCACATGATATCATAGGTGCAATGTTGCATACAACTAACTAGCAGTTCATCATGCCCTCATGACTAACTAAAAACTTATCCTCGATTTGAACAAAAATGGGATAGAGTCGATTACAAAATTATGAAGGCACATAAACTAACTAACTAATTAACTAAAATACCACATTACATTATTTATACAAGTAATTTCAAAGTGACAAAGCACTAAACATACATCAAAAATAATTACAAAACTTACAAGTCTTCAAAAACTTTCTCCAATAGCAAGGTCTTATGTTGTACCTAGTCATGGTGACTCATCCTACCATGGTGATTCCAGTGGTTAATTAACAACATTTCCAACCATATGAAAGTGGTTTAGTAGGGCTTGATACTTATCTATATCTATCAATGAATCATTAACATTCTAAGCCAATTAGGATAGAATTATTCTTGTTGGGACTTTTCATGCACATGGCAAATTTAGAAACAATTTGTTTGCTCAAACAAACTAAGTAGAAAATAGCTTGCACTTAACATCAAATGTTCTAAATTTCTTCTTGAGATCCAAGTAATTCAGCACTCTTTTTGCTAGATCCTCTATGACATCCCATTATTTTGTGTAGNACACTCTTTTTGCTAGATCCTCTATGACATCCCATTATTTTGTGTAGTGGGTTTAGAGGATTTCTAACCCTACAATTACTACTTGAGGTTTTTTCTTTGTTTTAGTGCAAATTTTATTCTAATTTTCAAACATTACAAATGTTGTTGCTACTTATTTCTCCACTTCATTCCTTAGATGACTAACTATCAACATGATAACATTAGCAAACCTAATGCTAGTAAGCACCATGTAGTGGGTCATTTCTTCTATGTACAAATGTTTGAACTTGATGTGTCCTTTATGTACTACTGAGATTTTTTAAAAGATACTATTCCAAGTAGCATCGAGATATTGTTGTAAAGCAATATTAATATGGACTTTAGTTACCATAATTTCCTTTTGAAAATCCAAATGATTCTTTTAATATCTTTTAAGCATGTCTTGTTTAGTATTCTCATTGTTACATATCCTAATCTCTATTGCGAACCTCTGCCACAATGCTCTAAGCTGTATCATTTTCTAGTTTTTACAAACTAACTTCTCAATGTCAACATCAATGTTTACAAACTATTCATAGAGATGAATTAGCTCATTTTCTAACTACTCTTTCTCTTTGGCTACTAGTCTTAACCTTTGTTTTTCTTATGTCGATCCTTTGTTTTCCTCCTTTAACATGGTGACATTAATTCATAGTTTATTGTACTTATTTAATTTTGAATTGTCCAAGCAACTTTGGAACTACAAACCTAGTTAGGCCTTACAATTAAGCATAAAGTTTCAGCACCTTGTCTTCTAACTATCACACTTTTAATTCTACATGCTACGATTAAGCCTTTATTAGCATTAATTTCTTTTTGGTCAAGATCAATTCAAATTACACCAATTTCATATTTGTAGGAATTTTAAAAATGTATTAAATAGTCTATCCAATTTTTAGTAACAGATTCAAAAGTATCTTCTTGTTGTTTCACACTGATGCTTCATTTTTCTACCCCACCAATACTAGTAGATACCTAAACATCTTGCATCCCAGTGAGATCAAGAATGGATGTTGTTGAGACATTCAAAGCTATACTAATGTGACTAGCCACATCCTTTGCCACATCTTCTTGGCCTTCATGAGGCATGACCAAAATTATGATCCCATCATTTGACACAAAGTAACTTGGAATGCAACAACATTCCCAGAAATTTGATTTCTCTAGTTACTTATTGTAAAATTTAGTGAGATCTATCTAATGCCAAGATTCATAGATACTTTAAGTTCATTCTAGATACACTTAACAACTATTGAAAGTCTTTTGGCCTGCAACTCATAACCGTGACATTTCTTGTAGATGCCTCATGGCTTGTCAATAGGCCCTAAGATCTACTCTAGGAATATATGTACTAGAACCTACACTGCAGGTTTCTACTACTAGACAGTGTGCTTTGTGAATCTTCTATGTTTGGAGGTGCTTCTCCTATCCTTCATGGTCAACATTGGTTTAATCATCTTAGTATATGATGCATTTGGAGCTATTTTGGCTACGTCATTTGTATACCTAAGCATTCTGACTCACTTGCAAAACTTTCTAATAAGACAAGGAAATGTAAGTCTTAGCTTGTCTAATTACTTCTCCTTGAATCATCTCTCATTTTTCAAGAAAATAAAATGAACCAAGTTTGCCAAATAAGTTCCATAAAGAATGAATCTTACCCTTGTTGCATAAGTCAATATTCTATTCAAGTGCTTTATGGAGGGAATGTGTTACATCCCTATTTTGAAATATATCTTCTCAACTAGAGATAAGGATCCAAATGCCTTGCTTTTGTCTCTATAGGCTCTTTCCAACCATAAATTGTTTGTCTCTCTATTAGACCTAGTAGACAATGCAATTATTTTTGTACCAATGTTAGGAATTCCAATGCTACAACAATGGCCTCAATAAAATATGACGTTCAAAATCCTTTGATCTTGTCTATTGTGTGAAAACTAGTATGTTTGTCCAAGGAATCATTCTCTAATAATTGAAACTTTGGCTAGAATGAAGAGGAATGTAAGTGTTTCCATACCTCATATGGTGCAAATTCTAGAAATGACCTAAAATTAAGTTTAGTCATAACACTAGCCATGAGTATTTTATCTGTGATTATCTACACACATTCACTAGTGAGTGTAAGCTATCTTCTTACTTCAAGTACTCATGATATCACATCTCCCTATGTGGCTATTAAGTCTATGGTATAGGCTATTGCATCATTTTGAATTGCACTTCTGGTTCTTCTCAAGATTGTCCTTATACACAAGCTTGTTATAATTATTCTCTATCATCTTTGCTTCCTCTTCCTCTATCATGCTCTCTTCTTTGTCTTTCCTTGTGTGGTTATGAGGGTCTTCTAACTTTAAGAACTCACTTGGGTACCATCTATAATCACCAAAGATCAATTATTAGTCTTCCAAATATTTTTCATCATGAATTTCTCTAATCCTTTAGATTTTAATCAAAACTAGGAAAATATGGTATTCAAGGTATAAGGAAATTATGAAATATTTTTCCCTACACTTTAAGGTAACTAGTTCATCCATTTAGTTCATTACATTTTACTATTTTATGTAATGAAGGATAAGGAGAAGCACTATCAATGTACATCACAATGTAACGAAATGAAGTCAAAAGGGATTGTAGAAATGGGACATGACGTGCCTTACCATAGTTGGAATAGATATTTAGTGTGGATCATAATTAATAATGATCACCACACCCATTTATTAAGATTCCAAACCAAGTCCATATCTCTTGCAGTGATAGTGCATTGCATTATCTTGGGCCCACCACTATGAGACCAATTCATCAACCATGTTGAAATATAATCACATAATTAAGAAAATATTGGAAAATGTGCATTATAATCATTAGAAATAATTAATTAGTCATTATTTTTAATGTATTGACCTTGGCCATTGGTTAAAGAAGCACATTTAGGAATGGGTCACTTGTCTTTCCAATCTCATAATCATTGCTAATCTTATCAAAGAAGTACCTTTAGGCATGTGTCACATCCTTTTTCAATCACATAATAAGATTAGTTAAAGAGACCGTAAGATTCTTAGAAGTAGCCTACCTTTAGGCATGGATCACATGTCTTTCCAAATGTACCCTAAGAATGGCTTCTTTAGATATTAATTAATTCTTTAAGTTATTACTCTTACCATAGAAAGACATTTGAGCATGGATCTCATGCCTTTCTAGTGACATAATAAGGAAACAATTGTATTCAAATAATATTTCCTAATAGAAATAAAAAATATAAGTGATAATGTATCATCATGTGAATAGTGGAGCCTATGGTTGAAGTCCAGGAAATCAACAAATTCCTTTAAACTTACACCCTTATCAAACCTCTTAGTCTTTTCTCCTTTCTTCAACATATATGATCACAAGTTATTTTTAGTCTCACATGTGATGAGGATGACATTACTCCCATGATAAGGATCTCTTATTAATGGAAATAAAGAGATGAATGATATAATCTCATTACTTTTCATGTTTGGAAATGAACACCCCAAAACTTATAAAAACTTTCAACCAAGCATCAATGATATCATTTTTGGTGATCAACCTACTTTATCTACTCTCTTTTCTTGCATTTGAAAGTGTCTTCGGCTAATTTTCTTCTACTCTATTTGGAAGCTTCGATGTGTAATTGTTTTTTGATAGTAAGAGCATCACTATGATCTTTCTTTAGGAGTATGTACTTTTTAGCTATAGCTTCAAGAAAAAAATCTTTCAATGAAATTTAAACAATTAATGCAAGCTAAAGACTTGGAATGACTCCTATTTCAGATATGTTACAAGAATGGTGACTTAGATGATTTGAACATGTGCAAAGAAGATTAGACAATGAGCCTATAAATAAAGGTTCCAACATCACTATTCTAGGAAAGCCATTGGAAGGAAGACCAAAGAATACATGGGAAAAAATGATCAAAGATGATTTAAAGAAACTACAAATAAACAAGGATTTAGCTCTTCGTAGAGACAAATAATGAAAAAGAACTCATGTAACCAAATCCATGTTGGTGGAACAAAGCTAGAATGATGATGATGAGAATTAATTTATTTTTGCTTTGAAGGCTTAAGGATTATAAGCTTTTAGGTTTTTTTGTTATTTATTCATTTTTTTCTAATTAATGTGTTCTTTTTCGTTTTCTTTATAAGAAACCTTATAGTAAGAATTGAAAACTTGTGAGGGTGCTTACAATGAGAGGAAGGCATAATCCTTTTCCTACCCCAAAGAAAAGGTTTTTCAAGATTAGTTGTAAGAACAAAAACATAAAATGTTATTCCCAAAACCATTAAACATTTCCTATAGGTTCACTCTTTGTTGATATGTTGTCCTTTGCATTTTTTTTAATATTAGTATTCTTTTTTTTTGTCCTACACCCCACCCTACCCCCTTTTCTATAATTATTCCTTCAATAATTTAATAGCATAGAATATAATTGCAATTCATACAAACAATTGGAAGCTTTTTTAAAGAATATCTACAAGATGATTCAAAGAAATTGTAAAATTATAAAAGAAAGTATAAAATAGTAAGAAATGAAAAAAAACCATATGAAGAAATAGAAGATGAAAAAGAACTTGAAAATATTCAAAAAATTAAAAAATTTTAAGAAATTATAAAATAATAAAGTGTAAAATAAAAAGGTAAAAATGCACTCAACTCAAAACAAGGGATCCCCCTTGAACCCTTCTCGCCTCCCTCTTCCTCCACACACACACACCACACCCCCCGCCCTCGGAACTCCCTAGGTGCCCCCAAAATGACTAAGTTTCAAGTAGGAAAGGCAAAAAATGGATTTTACAACATTAGTTGAAGTTTTTGAGACATTAGTTTCACAAGATTCTCAAAATCACTTAATTTGTTATATGTTCACTAGGATAAGTTTATGTGCATTGGATAAGTGGTAAATTTGTAAGGTATTAGACCTATAAATCATATGAAGTATGGTCCTTTCCAAAGAATTTGAAATTTAGTACATTGGAGTATATGATGTGGGTTATAATAGAGAACCTTGTTACCTAGTTGGCCATTAAGATATCTAATCCTAAAGTTGTACCTATGATTATTATAGACATTATGCACTTCATTATCCATGAGGACAATCATTCTATTTTTTCTTAGCATATTTAAATTCATTAATTATACACATTATGCTAACGTAAGGTCTAAGTTTAATTCATACGCAATATTAAGTTTATAAAGCTCTGTTTGAATTAGCAATTTGAGTAGTTTTCCATATACTAGCTTGTAAGAATCTTAACCAATAGGAACTTTCCAAGTTAACCTATAGGCTATAGTGCATCATTGAGTTTGGTGCTATTGTCTTTCATATATTTATAAAAAATGCTTGTTAATATGTCTATTATCTCATAGTTTGTGACTTCAACTTGACCATTAGCTTAGGTATGATAAGGTGCTATTAGTTTGTGATTTGCCCCTAAGTGTTGCATCAACTTATTAAATGTTACCATTTTAAAATGTGTACCATTGTCTAATATTAGTGCACATAACACACCAAACCTATTTAGTACCTATTTCTCAAAGAAATTAGTGATAGTTATTGTAGTGCAATTAGTAACTATAACTGCTTTTTTCCATTTTGTAAAATAATCTATAGTAAAATAATGTAATATTTGTCATTCAATGAAGGGGTGATGAAATCCATGAAGTTAATTCCCCATAAATCAAAAGGCTATCCATTTTTGTGGTCTCTCAAAATGATTTGCTACCTTACCATCGCAGAAATTATTTTCAATGCCCAACCATACAGAAATGGAAAACAATTTCTGCTCATCATCTCGTTATTTCTAACCATACAAAATCATGGAAAATTATTGGTTAGAAATAACGAGATGATGAGCAGAAATTGTTTTCAATGCCCAACCATACAAATCACAAGTATTCACATGCAATCCAATTAAATTCCATGGATGGGACTAGTTTGGTATCAAGATTGTTAAGCATTAATCATAGGTCTTTGTCTTCTCACTTGGACTAGTGATAGCTCTATCACGTATGGTTTAGTTCAAAGTGAGGCATATGATTATGATGTTGTTGGGGCATTGAACTAAACTAATTAATAACATAGAAATTAATTATTTCATATAATTAATAATTAAATTAAATCCTAAACTAGCCTAATTGTGATGAATGTCCACTCCTATCTTATTGTAGACATCATGAACTCACATACCTACTACTAGGATTACTGAGCGTTATGCTACGAGGCAAACTAAGCAAAATGCTACTAGGATTACTAACTAAATACGTGTTTATATTCAAAATTTGTCATACTCATTCCACCAATTGACTAATATGCATGAAAATATAGATATTAACAAAGTACATTCAAAGTAAATTACATTGAAGGAAAATCTATTCTAAGTCAAGGTGTTGTAATGAATATGAATCAATCTCAATCTAATTATCATTCATGAAATGTGTCCATGTACAATGCCACTTAAATAAGACATTATACAATTGACTTAAATCCATGCTATATGTACTCACTAACTGTTTACTAACATTACAAAAGAAAATTNGCTCACTAACTGTTTGCTAACATTACAAAAGAAAATTACAAGAGTTTGGCTACACTACTAACTAAATGATACCATAAACATAATACATGACTTATATGTATAGGCATTTATTGTAATTGTGATATCATGTTTACAATAAAGCATCCTAGCCTACGATATCACAAATGTGATATTGTAGATGTGATGTCATAGTTGACTAGTATAATTTTAATGTTTCATCATATTCTCACAACCCATTAAAAACTCATCCTCAAGTTGTACAAAATGAACAAGTTTTTATTACAACAATTGTGAGGTGACCAAGACTAGAATGATTGACATGATAAGTATGAATGCTTCATTACAAAATTTATTTGAGTGGATGTATTAAAAAATGATAAAAAGACTAGATATGCATCAAAGTTTACAAAATTACAAAAGTCTTTAAAAATCCACCAATGATGAATCTTCATGTTGTCACTAATGGTGGAAGTTTTTCAACCTTGTTGTTATGTTGGTGCTTCTATTTTTATATAAAAATTTTGAAAGATGGACTCAAATGTCTTCTCATTGACCCAAGGATTTCTAGGTAACGAACATGCAATGTTTGAGCTTAAATCTATGTTTCTACTATTTGGGCACATCCTTCTTTATCCTCTTCTTGATCTCTTCTTCTTATCTTAAAAAAGACATTCAACCTTAGGCAATCATTAGGCATCATCTATAACCAGAAAATGATCAATTTTAGTTTTGGTAGTCTTTGAAAAACTCTTAATGAAATTTCTATAAAATACCATGTGTCCAAGAAATGACCTCACATCCTTCACTATTGAAGATCTTTGAGTAATTTCTTAGATGACCTTGATCTTTTTAGAATAAACTTCAAAGCCTTTGTCTGAAATCTTGTGCCTAGGAACCATGCCTTCCTAGACCATGAGGTGGCTCTTTCACTAATTAATTTTTAGATTAATCTCCAGATATCTTTCTAGTACCTATTTGAAATGGTCTAGTACTTGTTTAAATTCTAAATCATAGGTGGATAATTCATGCATGAAGACTTCAAAATCATTGGCAATTTACTTCTAGAAGATGCTTAAGAATAGACATTAGAATGTATCATGAGCATTATACAAGTCAAACAACATAATTTCATATGAATAAATCCCCCTGGAACTCGTAAATATGATTTTGACTTGGTATCAGGTACAATTTAGATTTGGTTATAGTCATTATAAGCATTTGAAAAGTTGTAATATTTGTTTTTACTCTAGTGTCCAACACTTGATCAAGAAATGATAACAAAAGGTGATCTTTAAAAATTGTTATATTCAATATTCTAAAGTTAATAAAAATTCATCATTGGCCCCCTTTCCTTGGTATAATCATAATCAAGCTAACCCATTAACTATCCACTATAAGATAGATGAATCTAACTTTTCAAAGCTTTTCAATCTCTCTCTATACTACTTGTTTCATCTCTGGATTTAGCCTACATTGTGTTTAGCATTTTCACTTGATTGTAAGATTTATGTATATGCAGTGTTGGCATATATGTAAGCTAATTCTAATAATCTCATCATAAGACCATGCAAAGGTTTTGACCACTTTTTTACATCTTCTAGTAACTTCCTTTTCTACATTCCTATTAGTTATGCATTAATAATTACAAGTTTACCATTTTCAAAAAAGACATATTCAAGTGATTATAATAATATCTTTAATTTAATTAGTTTGGGCATAGGTTCTTCTAGGATTTTCAACTCTCCCCAATTAATGTCTTCTTATTCTACTTGTCTTGCTTGGAAGAGTTGCTATCATACTTTCTCCGTCTTATTTAGCTAGTCTACAAAATAGCTAGTAAGTGCTTCTTACAACTTTATGCAAATGATGAACTTGCAACTTGAACCTACTATTGGCCACTAGGCATCTTCTTATTTAGTGGTTGTTATGTATAGGCACCTTTACACACACTTCATATTCACATGAGCTACATGATTGTATATCTCTTTGTTTAATGATCCATACTTTTCTCATGTGGTTGCATCCCATATCACTGTATGCGATACATGAAATTCTTTACTTCTTAATTACTCCATGCTCATTTTTCTTAAAGATTTCCAAAAAAAAAGATTCTTAATTTTAATATTAACATCAATTGTTCTTAGCCAAGTCATTCTCATGATGATGGTACACTCCCCCTTACAGTTCTTCACATAAATAACTAGGAAATCAATTGGATATGGATTTCCACTAATGGTGGTCACAACATCCTTCACCTACCCTAATGAAACAATTCATGAACTAATCAACAAGCTTCAACCTAAAGTTACATTTCTTGAGTAGTGGTAGGTTCCATATCTATACATTACTTGAAAAATTAAGTTAACTCTAGAACCTAAGTCTAACAAAGCTTTACATGGTGGATTTCTTTCAATCTATAATTAAATCAAGGGACTTTTAGGATTTTTTCATTTCTTTGGAAGAGCACATGTTGTTATCCAATCTATTACAACATGGAATAACATTGCACTCTTTATATTCATATTTTAATTTGATGGTGGCTTGGTTAATGGATTAAAGAATGTTAAGTTTCAAGTGGGATCTATAGCCACTGATGCTTGCATTGATTTAGATGAACTAATATGTTAAAAGAAGGAACACTTCCAAGGTTTGTACTTAGAACCACTTGAACTATCATCCATCTCCATGTTCATGACTCTTGTAGCACTCTTTTGATGTGGTTATGGAGGTATCTCATCTTGCATTAGTAGAGGTGGCACTAAAGGAAGAGGAATGTGTGATGGTTGAAGATGCGTGAAAGATGGATGAGAATGATAAAAGTGTGATTCAACTCTAGGAGTGGCAAGCCCATGATACTTTGGTGGTTAGTAGTAGTGGGAGGAATAAGTTTGAGTAGCTAAACCATCAAAAGAAATAGGCTATTAAACATGATATTCATATGGATCCAGCTACCTATAAGGATATTTCTACCTTGGTAATAGCATCCAACATGACTATGGGTTTTTCCGATACTAATAATACTACTTGTAAGGTTAAGGTGAACCTCCACTTGAATACTATTGTTGATTATAGAACTACTTGTAATTTTCATATGGATAAGGCAATCTCTTAGGCATATGCTTTTTAATGAACTTTGGGTTCAAAGCATATGCTTCTAACTCCTATAAATGTAAAATGAAATGTCAACATCGTTTAGGATTTTCATATTAGCATAAGTCACATCAATCATCATCTATTAAATCTAAGTTAGCAACCTCATCTACATTAGCGATTTTTCCATTATGCCTAGACATGTCCTTTTCTATTTCTTTCTTCTTCTTCTTATCCTTGTCTTGTACATGAATTTTCTCTATTTTACATAGCTATGAATTTTTCATTAACAAAATCTCATATCTTTTCACCATTACTACAATATTTCAAATATATTTTTTTATTGATAAAGTCTTTTGTTGAATCACCTCCTGCATTGGATTCTCTTTTTTCCTTCTCTCGTAAGAATGAACATCCTTGATACAAAGGAATGGATTTTTGTTACACTTCTCAATACTCTCACTCTCTTTAAGTTCATCCTCTTCTTTGGTCACTTGATCTATTAATCTTTGAATTGAATGGACCCTCATTGAATGTAGATTCGAAAAGTCTCTTGTTTTGTTCTTTGTCCATCTATGATGTGTTTCAATTTCTTCCTTTGAGAGAAGTCATGGCTTGAGCACCTATGCAAAAATTAATAGTATCTACCTAAGGCTACATCAAGGAATTCATGGCTATCCTATTTCCACCATTTAATCTACTTTCTCAAGTTAGACACCCAAGAGTACATTTGGTATTTGTAATTGAATCTAGTTTCTCAAGTTAGACACCTAAGAGTACTTTCTCTATCATATTCATGGCACCTTCTATGTTATCTGCTATGCCTTCTTTCATATTTGCATATGTGAATTCTATTACTATCTCTATCATGATCATCTTCTATATCTTTATTTCTATTTTGATCTCTTCCATTGTCTCCACTAGATCATATGTCTTTACATCTTCTTTCTTATCCATGCTCATCCTTATCAAAGCTTGACAATGAGGATGATGAAAAGGATGAAGAACAAAGAAAGTTATGTTAGCTAACATCATCTACATTGAAGATGAAATGATTTTAACATTATGATCTCCCTAAATTTTAATTAGTATCTTCCTTTTCAAACTATGAGGTCAATGGAAAGATAGCTCCTTTTCCTTTAGCTACTTCATGATGTGCCTCAATGAAATGATCTTTATAAAGTTAGTTTTTGATTAGCTAATAAGGTATGGATATTTCATCAAATACCTTATAGTTGACAGTAGTAGCTTCCAATCCATCCCTCATCAATGCAACCATTAGCATTAATGAGACTACATGATTAGGTAATAATACAATATTTTCTTCTAGTTCTATTCATCTCATTTGCACATCCTAATGAAGGATGAAGGTAAACACCATGAATAAGAATTTCGATATCAATAGATCACTTTAACTTGATAGGGCATATCATCCTTATCCTAATTGGTTATGTCGGTTCCCCTTGTAGAATTGTTAATAAGTGGAAAATCATTCATGTAAAACATAAACATTTTAAATTAACATGTGTGACTTAAATAAAATATTATTATTTTTGAAAGATAAACCTTGAAGCTTTTAATAGTGATCATAAATAATGTTAACTAATCTAGAATACTAGCACCAATCCCTAACAACAACACTAATGATGAGCAACAATCTCTACATCTAACGATACAAATCACAAGCATTTGCATGTGACCCTATCATAATCCGTAAACTAGACTAATGGAGCTTCTATATTGTTAAGCGTTGATCACAAATCATTGTTTTTCCAATTACACTTTTGTTTATCTTGTATGGTTAGGTGTAATTGATGCATATGATTGTTGATGTTGTTTAGTCATAATAAGATATTATTAAAATATAGAAAATTATCTATTTAAGCTAAGATATGATGAAATAAATCCTCAGCTAGCCTAAGCAATTAAGCATCAATTTCCAATTCACTGTACACAACCTAATCTTACACTATCATTGTTAGGTTACCAAGTGTTTACTATTGGGCATATCAAGCAATAACACTATTGGGATTATCAAACAATAACCTATTTCTACTTAGAATTGGTTATACTCATTTAATATATTTAATTTGCATTTTAGAATTAAAATGTCAACTAGATGCATGAAAATTAATAAGAGTGAAAGTAAATTTCTAAAAAGAATACATTAAAATAAGTAAAAAAGTTAGAATAAAGGTGCAATAATTTTGATCTTATTGTCATCATGAATTTCATCCATGTATAATATCACTCAAATAAAATTCCATTTAATTAATTCAAGTTTATGATTAAAGCATTCACTAACTATTGCTAATGCTTCAAAATTAAAATAGTAGAGTTCGGCTACTATGGTAACCGAATGACACATTTAATATGGTAGGAAAGTAGTATCTATAGGCATCACCTACCTCAGTACATCACATCTATGATATCACAACTGCAATGTTATACACAACTAACTAATTATTCATCAATAATATATTGTGATCTTAATGTGCTTCATCATCTAATGAAAAATAATATTTTTAATTAGCTTAATAACATTTTAATTATCATAATATATAATTGTTGGTTTCATAATTTCTTCTTTCAAATCTATAAATAATTGATTTAGCCATCTCAATTCAATCACCAAATGAGCAACTACTTTATGCTTTAATTCTATGGATAACAATGAAATTATTTACTATTTGATAAACCATCATGAAATTACATTTACCCTATGCTTGATAAGAAAGCTGGTAGTTGAACACCTTGTAGCGATGTCTCATCTGTAATCAACATCAATATATCCTTGCAATTATTGTTATGAAGGAAAATTTTAAATGAGACCTTATTCCATAGTCTCTTTCATGTACTTAAGAATTCCTAGCATCATTATCATCTAGTTCCTAGTTTGATTCTAATTAAACCTTGACAAAAGATTTAATACATAAACAATGTCTAATCTAGTATTAGTAAGATAAATTAATTTACCAATTAATCATCAAAACTACATAGGGTTTTTAAGAATTTTTTAATCATCCAACATAGGACAACTACCTAAATCTAGAGGACTTGCTTGTGGTTTGTAATTCAATAGATAGTAATCTATTAATAACTCAACTGTATACTTCTTATGTGTAATTCGTATATAGTTGGATGACTCATTTATTTTGAAACTAAGAAAGTAACTAAGCATGCCTAGATTTGATAGTTCAAATTTAGATTTTAGCTAATT
>MNCI01000066.1:1343-11916 GCA_015680685.1 Gnetum montanum
AGTATAGCAGTTCAGGTCCCTTTCACAGTCGCTTACAGTCTGCATACACCATCACCGCAGAGCGCCCGTGTGAAAGAAGATCTAGAACATTCATCAATGGCATCAATGGCTGGAGGTCAGTTTGATCTGTTTTTTCAAATTGATTTGTGTATTTTTGTTTCATGCACATTTGTAGATTAAGAGATCTGTTTTTTCACATGCTTCCGCTTGTGCAATCGGGTTCTTGATGCACGTTAGATTTCTTACAGCAACTGTAACAATCTTTTGTTGCTTCTGAGAGTGGATTTGTTGCTGCTGTTGCTAAGGTGTATGGTGATTTGGAAAAACATAAGAAAAGGCAGCTAAACCAGATTCATTAATTTTCCAGCTACTTCCAGTGGACAACAGCAACTACTCAGACAAAAACGATGATGAAGACATCGTTGACGACGTCCATTGTGACAATGATGATGATGAAGAAGAAGAAGGTAGAGCAACAACAGTAGTGGAACAAGATAAAAATGGTGATGGGTTCATCTTTGTAGCTCAGAAACTTGCAATCCAAATTAACTTAGACACAAAAAACAAAATCCACAAAAACAAAAAGTAGCAGCCACAATTCACTGAATTGCAGAAAATGAAATGATGCTAAGAAGCATCAGAATGCAAATGTGTTTGATAGATTTTGGGATGGAAAGAATGGGGAGGAGGCCTACATGCATGTTATAGGTATATATAAAAAGTTAGATGCATGTGGACCGTTGGATGGCGAGCCAATGGATGGTTGGGCATGGCTACCTTGCGACCCTTCAACTTCCAAGGACTACATCACAAAGAGTTTAAATCTATAATTATGATATTAAAAATAATTATTCACTTTCTCCTATAAAGGATAGGATAGTAGCTTTGCTACTACTGCTTATACTAGTTTACCACATAGACTTTGCTATTAATAGCAAATTTGATTAGGGTTATAAGTGACGTGGTAGTTTTTCATTGGCTAACTATTCATGGATTCCTGCATTACAATGACTCTTGATTAATCATGCATTTAAGTTAAATTAATATCACAATGAATGAAGCACCCATAAATAGTAGTCATTTTCTTTTACCAAGTAACGACTTTGAGATTGAGTACGCATGGATAATCGTCAATTTATTTTTTATAAACAATCTTCAATAATTGAATGAGCCCCAAGGCTTGGCAATGGGCAACAGTTCAAACAAGGTGTATGATAAGAGCGGTTACTCTAATAATTAGAATGGTTATTATTAGAGCGGTTACTCTAATTATTAGAGTGGTTACTATGAGAGTAGTTACTCTAATTATTAGAGCGGTTATTATTAGAGTGGTTATTATTAGAGTAGTTACTCTAATTATTAGAGCAGTTACTCTAATTATTCTAGTGGTTATTATTAGAGTGATTATTATTGGAGTGGTTACTCTAATAATTAGAGTGGTTATTATTGGAGCAGTTATTCTAATTATTAGAGTGGTTACTCTAATTATTAGAGTAGTTGCTTCCAAGTTTATAAACACAATGCCCAAGCACACAATTGGAAAGAAGTTTGGTAGGAGTCAAGTAGCGAAACTCTTGTAGTCTGAAAGTTAGAGTATTTTACAAGTGCCCGTAGTAGGAGGTTGAAATGTGGAAAGATCTTTATTCAAGAATTTTGTACCTTAGAGCACCTTGTGTACAGCAATAAAGATGAGCTCTTTGATTCATCCTTGCAGCACTTGAGATTTTTTTTCTTACACATTTCTTTTATTTTATTTTCTTATGCATTTATTTTATTTTATTTTATTTTATGTACTTTACATTTTTGTTATTACCGTAGCAATTCATTTTGATCAATTAAGAAAATCATTAAAATACACTTAGTACGATCACTTTGAGCATGCGTGTAACACTTGGTAACCCAGTAACAATTAGCATTTGGTAATCCTAGTAATGTTGCACTAGTTCAAGATGTGTATGGAAAGTGAGAATAGATACTGGTGTTAGGATTAGTTAAAGCCTGATTAATCAGTAGTTAAGTTAAATTAGTCACTTAGTTATCTCTCTCTTTCCCTACTAGCACAGGACATAAAAACATAAAAGCTATAAAAATCATATGCCTCAAACCTCCTTAACCATATAGTCGTGACATACATGTAAGCTTGGAAAGATAATGATCAACCAACCCGTCCTTGTTCCACAAAGGTGCATAAGCACTTCGTCTTTAGAATTTGACCAAATCATGTGAGAAATGCTCATATTCGTATGGTTGAGTGTAGGGGTACCTCGTTGCTCATCAGTGTATTAAAGAAAAACTTAGTAAATTTAACTTAATGAACTAGTTTTAAATGGCTCTTGATTAATCATGCATTAAAGTTAAATTAATGTTGCAATGAATGGAACACCCATAAATAGTAGTAATTTTTTTTACTAGGTAACGATTGTGAGATGGTGTAAGCATGAATAATTGTCAGTTTATTTTTAATAAACAATCTTCAATAATTGGATGAGCCCCAAGGCTCAGTAATGGGCAACGTTTCAAACATAGTGTATTAAAGAAAAACATAGTAAATTTAACTTAATGCACTAGTTTAAATGGCTCTTGATTAATCATGCATTTAAGTAAAATTAATGTTTCAACAAATGGAGCATCCAAAAATAGTAGTCATTTTATTTTACCAAGTAATGACTCTGAGATGGGGTAGGTGAAACACCACCAAATTTTGGACTTCAGCATTGCAACTGCAAATTTTTCTAAGTGCCAAAACTTATGGGTGAGTGTTCTAAGTGTTGTGCTACGCTCTAAAGCATAGCCAGCGTAGCACTATAGAGAAGCCTCCAATAGCCTCCAAAAACCTCCAAAGCTTAGCATCAGCCTTCACCTTGGCTCTAGCACTTACCCAACTATTAGTATTCCCCAACAGTTGGTATTCCTTGACTCTTGGCATTCCCTAACTGTTGGCATTCCTAGATTGTTAGCATTCCCCAATGGTTGGCATTCCCTAACTAGTGGCATACCCTAATTGATGAGAGCAGTTACTCTAATTATTAGAGTGGTTACTNTTTCAATTGTGCACTTGGGCATTGTATTTATAGACTTGGGAGCAACTACTCTAATAATTAGAGTAACCGCTCTAATAATTAGAATAACTACTCAAATAATAACCACTCTAATTACTAGAGTAACCACTCCAATAATAAATGCTCTAATAATTAAAGTAACCGCTCCAATAATAACCACTCTAATTATTAGAGTAACCACTCCAATAATAACCGCTCTAATAATTAGAGTAATCACTCCAATAATAANATTTTCTTATACATTTATTTTATTTTATGCACTTTACATTTCTCTTATTAGCATAGCAATTCACTTTGATCAATTTAGCAAATCCTTAAATTACACTTAGTACGCTTACTTCGAGCATGCATGTAACACTTGGTAACCCAGTAATGATTAGCGTTTGGTAATCCTAGTAGTGTTGCACTGGTTTAGGATGTGTATGACAAGTGAGAATGGATACTAGTGTTAGGATTAGTTAAAGCCTAGTTAATGAGTAGTTAAGTTAAAGCCTTAGTTAAATCTCTCTCCTCCCTTATTAGCAACAAGACATAAAAACATAAAAGCTATAAAAATCATATGCCTCAAGTTTACCTAACCATACAATCATGACATACAGGTAACCTTCGGAAGACAATGATCAACCAACCCACCCTTATTCCACAAAAGCACTTAGTCCTTGGAATTTAATTGGATTGTGCATGAAATGCTCGTATTCGTATGGTTGAGTGTAGGGGTACCTCGCCACTCATCATTGGCACCATTGTTGAGGACTTAGTTGTTTTTGTGCTAACTAGAACTTAGAAAATCATTCACATCATTAGAACAAACCCTTAGGGTTGATTGAGAAAATAATAAACAAGAATACATTGCACACTAAACAAACAAGTATGTCTCCTTTGTATGAAAGTGTCTGACCACCTAGGTCTGAAATAGGAAACAATCGACGATGTAAAACACATGACATTGATCCACCAATCCCTCAACAAGTTTGAGTGGTTTATATTCATCATGATGAGTATATACCAGACTTTACCTTTATCCTCCATCAAGATGAACAACTGCATTGGTGAGACTTAGAGAGTAGCATAGTGTTACCTCGTGATTAGAGCGGATACTCTAATAATTAGAGTGGTTATTCTTAGAGCAGTTACTCTAATTATTAGAGTGGTTATTATTAGAGCAGTTACTCTAATTATTAGAATGGTTATTATTAGAGTGGCAGTTTGTCTAAAATTAGAGGGGAAGTTTCTCTAAAATTAGAGTGGTAGTTTCTCTCTAAAATTAGAGGGGCAATTTCTCTAAAATTAGAGTGGCAGTTTCTCTCTAAAATTAGAGGGGTAGTTTCTCTAAAATTAGAGTGGCAGTTTTTGTAATTATTAGAGCAGTTGCTACCAATAGACTTAGTCATTTTTCTACAATTTTCAAAGTTAGCCATTTTCTACAAACAACAACTCTCACAACCTGATTTGTGAATATGAATCTAGATCAACCTTCCACATCGATGTCGAACACATTTGACACCATGATACACCCTAAGTGTGCCACACTAAGCCAAGAACAATATAATTTTGTTTGTGCCAAAATCAAAGTAGGATTACCAATGGATTACCTTGATTTGAAGGTAAAATAGTACTACGAACCAGTCCACTATAATAGACTAGAGTACAACCCCTCCTTGTTTGACATAATTCAACTCAAGGAGTCCTACCACAAGCTATTGTTACAACTCATATGTGCAAACAAGCATGATGCAAGGACAACCTATGAGGAAGCCTCACAGAAGGAGCAAGATGAGTTTGAGACCTGCTCTGAACACAAGAGCCCCCTCTACACCATCTTCCAACAACCACTCCCAAGTATAGCCCCTCCTTGAATCAGTCCATCCATCCTCTCCGAGATGGTGACCATGTCAATTTAGCCTTCCTTACAAGTGACTACTACATTTTTCCAACCCTATACTCATGAAGGGGCCACCTCCCAGCTGTAAACAACTCAGGCATCCTACATCCCACTTATCTCATCAATGTTCATGATCTCCGTCCAACCCACTTGTGTGTGGCCCACTTTTGTCACCACATCCATTGCTCAACCAATGCATCAACTAAACTCATCTACTATGGCGTTAAACTAGCAATGCTCATCTACTACGATGTTAAACTGGCAAAATCCGTCTGCTACGACGTTAAACTGGAAAATGCTGCAACCAACAATTCAACCCTATGTTATGCAACCAACACAAGCCTAGCCAATGCAATTGGTTGGCACATCCCCAAGCTTGGATCAGGCATTCCAGCTAATCCAAAGCTTTATAGAGGAGATCAACCAACTCAAGGCTACCTTCTTCAACACTATCAAGGTGGTGGGCTTCTATTGAGATGACCCCATAAGTCCTATGGTACCACCTCTAACTCTCCCAACTGGGGTCCAGTTACCTCAATTCACCAAGTACAATGGTGAAGGGGACCCCAATGCACACTTGGTCACATTTCGATCTAAGTGCCTACACTCCTTCAAGCCTAGCCACACATCATCATGCATGTGTTTCCCATGTCACTCATTGGCAAGGCCTTAGAATGGTATTGCACGCTACCCAAGGCCTCAATCTCCTCTTTGGAGGATCTCATAAGCCAGTTTGTGACATGCTTCAAGTACAACCTAAAGCCTGAAGCAATCCTTGGCCAGCTCATGCAAGTTAAGTAGGGGCCTCTAGAGCCCATGCCAAAATTCCTCTAATGTTGGAATGCTACATTGAGTGAAATGCATGAACCCCTAACAGAGACACACCTACTGGCCATATTCAAGGATGCAGTGAATGACTTCATCAAGTCCAAATTGTATCATCTAGCCCCGAAGTCTCTTAGCCAAGCCTTTGCCCAAACAAAAGGCACAAAGGAAGTAGTGCAAGCTAGCAATGACCCAACCTACATGGCCTATAGAAACCAACATTCTCGCAAGCAAAACACAATAGTGATAATAGTGGCCACAAGCACAAAAGCAACAAATCGAAACTTGAAGGCTAAGTAGCCCAAAGCCCTAGCTCACAAAGTTGCCAACTCTAGCACCAACTCACCTACATTAGCAAGGGCCACCCCAAGGCCCAACTTTGAGTGCAAGGATCACTCAAAGTATACACCACTACTAATGGAACCCTCTAAACTACTAAAGAAACTCCTAAAAGCTGGGAAAATCCAATGCAAACACATATTAGAGATTGCTCGCCAAAAACATGATAAGTACTACGAACTACTGAGAAACCCCACCTCACCAATACTAAATGAGTCCTTGATCCCACAACATTTCCAACTAGACCAATACTGTCATTACCACCAGTTGTCTGGTCATAGTACATATAAGTGTTATGCTTTGTAGAACGACCTACAAAGAATGATAGAATGGGGCCAACTGGTGCTCAACACAACAAGCCAATCTAACCTAGATGATGCCTCCTATATCATAAATTCCATTAGCATAGGTGGCAAGTCCAAACCTACGCAACAACCTTTTGAAATATAGGCGCTTCCCAACAAAGTAAGGATCCCCTTAGCCTCCACAAGCAAGAGGCCTCCCTTTGTTATCAAAGTGCCACCTCGGGCACCCACAACACCCTTTGTGGTCAAGGTTCCAAACCAATCATCCGGTAAGAAATTAAACTAGCATGATGTAGCAACAGCAATCACCAAATCGTCATTTGTCATAAGGATGTCATAATTTGAAGGCCCCTCACCTACCCAAAGCCCAACAATGGGCAATGTCTCAATCTCTCCTCCTTCGAGGGCTGATCCCACTAGCAACCTAGGTAGGCCTACCCAATGGCAATGCAAGAGGATGAACGAGTGCCTCACAACCCCCATGGCCAAAGCAAAGGCCATGACCAGCAAGCAACAAATGAACATTGGGGCTCCTACCCCCAAGCAGGCCAAGCAACCCAAGCCCAAGTCCCCTTCGCAAGAGATCCATTTCTTAAGATACATGGAGAAAGTCAAGTTTAACACAACAATTGATGACAACTTTGTAGCTGCACTAACCTAGGTGAAACAAATACTCAAGCAAAACACAATGTTGAGCTTGTATGACCTGGTCATGACCTCATCTACTCATTGTCAAGCCTTAGCCTAAATGTTGGCCTCCATTCCTATTATAGAAGACATCCCTGTAGATGAGGCATCCATTTCATACAAACCCTAAGATTTTATCTTAAATTCATCCATCGACATATTTAAAAAAAAAAACATTTTGATCTTTTCATAACATGTTCCAACTATGTTTTAGCCCTTCAAAACACAATTATACTTTGACAATGCTTTGTCTCTTTTCTTTTCTTTCTACATTATAATAGGATTTCATAATGATATTGAAAATTTCTCTCTTCACTTTCTATATCTAGATTGATTTTTTTACATTTGTTTCCAAGAGCATATAAAGGATTCCTACCTGCTACACCCATTTGTAGTCCCTATATTCTAAATCCAAGCATTTTTAAGAATGTCTCGTATCAAACTTTTAGCATTTGAGGTGGGGGGTATCAGACCCCAAAAAGAAGTTTTATTAATATTAAAAGAGTAACAATTACAGTAACCACATTAAGTCACAGGGTTAAGGGGAAGGGGGAACTGAGATAACTGTGAATGAGACTCAAGAACAACCTTATAAATAAATGACTCTAAAGGAGGAACCTAATTTGGGGCACTACCAAACATCAACTTGAACTGACTTGTTACACAAGAGAATGGCATAAATTTAGATGAGGCAGAGAGCTCTCAGTAAAGGACAAAGAGAGTTCCAAATGGTGGCTCCACACAACTGAAAGAAGAGAAGCTTCCTTGCAGAGATTACTGATGATGAGTGATGCTGGAATGCACGAGTCTTTCCCAAGGCTACAAGAGATGAACCAACTGATGACTATCCAGGTTGAACTTGGATGCTTAAGGTGTGAGTTAGAAATGAATGAGGCAAAAGAGTTTAAACTTCTCCAACCTGGTGAGTAGACATTTGTTAGAATAATCTGTCCTTTGAAAAATAACATTGCATCTGTGCTTCCAAATATAAAATAAAACAATAGGCCTAATAAATTTCCACAGAAAATTCAAATTAGCAGAAGTAATGATCGAAAGGCTGAATATGGCATCATCTTGAGATAGCTTGCATGATGGAAAAACTTTGGAAGCCCACTCCCACACATGCTGAGCAAAGGGACAATGTCAAAACACGTGGACAAAGTCATCTTGTCCACCACAGAGAGGGCAATTGGAATTGGGAATCCCTAGATATTCTAAACATTTACCAATTCGTAGACCATGGTGGAGGAGACACCAGAGGAACTACTTAATTTTGGGGAGGGTTAGTAGTTTCCAAATACATTGGAAGAGGGGGATCCAAAAATTTTCTGACTCTTGTTTGTACCAAGACTTATTATAGCATTGAATGACCACGGATGGGTCTTGCATAAGGTGAAAGGGGATAGATGGCCAGTAAGGTAGGAGTTTAACCCCATTAATCCATTGAAGGCCATGAAAAGGGCTTTGCACCATGACATCTAGTTGTCAATGACCATGGAGAAAGGAGTAAATCTTGGCTAGGCAATGGTTCATTGCTTCTGACTCCCCATACAAATTATTAAACTCAACCACAAAAATCCAATGACCAGCCAACCTAAGATAATTCAAAGAAATAACCCCCTTCCGATACCAAGAGGTAGCAACCTTAGCATTTGTGATGACAAGGGCAGCGGGTGACAAAGGTAACCACCATGGACACAATTTAGACAGGATAATAGGATTGATCTTAATGTGAGTTCAGTCAATGTAACTGTGTAGAATTTGCCAAGCACTCCAAATGCTTTTAAAAACATGAGATCCATGAAGACTGATAGTGAGGGGGAAAAGGATCCAATTGACAAAATGGATACCTTGCTAGAAGTGCTTGTTTTTAGGAAATGCTTGTTGAAGCCTTAATTGGAGGAAGGTCCCAATAATATCTGAGGTGTCTGAATGTTGTACCACCCACTTAACAACCAGGGTAATTCCCTGCTTAAAGGAATTCAAAAGACCTAAGCCACAGTTATTCTTGGGGAGAGTAACAATATTCCAAGCGACTCAATGGAATCCTTTCTAAGAATCTTTGGAGGACCACATGAAGTCACGAAATAATCATTATAGTTTCTGGTAGGTAGCTTGAGAGGGGGCCCAACACGAAGAGTAATACACATGGGTTGACGCATATATGGACTTACATATGAGGTAGTTACCTGTGAGCGTGAGGGGTTTAGTCTTCCATTTGGCAAGTTTCTTTTGAATCCGATAAATAACCTGCTCCCAGAGAATAGAGGTTGAACCTCTAAAACGGAAAGGGATTCCCATAATCTTAATGATGTCTTGATCCTGAAACCGCTTCTAATTATAGTTGGTCACATGTTTGTAATTTCCAATAAAGCTATAGATAGAGGATTTATTGCTCCACTCTTAATAAGAGGTGGGGCAAATTGGCAGCTGTGTTTTGAATGAAAAAAAGAGAGTTGTCGACGAAGTGCATATTAAGAAGATGTTGAGAGGAAGAAAGGCAAACCTTAGCAAGAACTTTTTTTTGAATGTCTTGGTTTATCTGATGACAAAGAAAGTCAGCTGCGATGATAAAGAGATAGGGGGTGAGAGGACAACCTTGTGGCACTAACCTATGTATAGGAAAGGGAGAGATAATGCCAAAGGTAGTGGCTATTCTTGCAGTAGCATCTGAGAATAAGCATTTCACCATATGCAGGAACTTAGGTCCAAAACCAAGTTTGGTCATGGTCTGCAAGATAAAGTCCCACTTTACATTGTCATAAGCCTTGGCGTAATCAAGTTTCACTAGGAGAATATCTTGTCCATCATCCTCTGCCCACTTGAGACCTTTCCACGCCATAACCACATTGTCTAAACTATAGCAACCAAGAACAAATCCTGTTTGTTGGAGAGATATGATTTGGCCAAGAATTATTTTCAACCGTAAGGCTAAGCACTTGGCCCAAATTTTATACACCACATTGAGAAGAGTTATGGGACGTCAATTGGAGATATCAGTAAGATCCCTAGACTTAGGGAGGAGACAAATAACCTCTTGATTTAGATTAGGCTTGAGGAAACCAATTAGGATAGCCTCATTAATGACCTATAGAAGATCATTCCCCACCAAATCCCAATGAGTTTGAAAAAATTCCATGGGGAAACCATCATAACCAAGAGCCTTCCCATGACTTAACTTGGAACAAGCCACCTGTAGCTCCACCATAGTGATATCAGCGTCAAGACTTTACAACGTAGTGTAATTAATAAGGCGAGGATAATTGGGGGTGGCAACCTTGAACGAAGAGATGTCCATTGGGGTAACTACAAAAAGGGTTTCATGGTGGTTCTTAAAAAAAGAGAGGATATTGTTGTGGTCAGTAATGGTGGTACCATCACTAGAGATTTTGTCTATAGAATGCGAAGGGGAAGCAATATTGAGATACTTAAAAAATTCCTTACAGTGTTCATCTTGAATATTTAACCAAGTGGGT
>MNCI01000069.1:2056-17989 GCA_015680685.1 Gnetum montanum
AAATACCAGCGCAGTTAATTATCCACTCATCCTTCAAATGTATTGAACACCATACTTGGGTATAGTTTAAGTTATTTTGTCTTTATTTATAATGCTTTTGATGTTTCGTAAAGTGACTTCTACTTCACAAATGACGCAGCTAATTTAATAACAGCACGGGTAAACACATTCTGATCCAAAATTTGTTATCTATCCTTAAATTTTAACTTTATACAAGAATAATTAACATAGAATAGAAATAAACATGATTGCCAAAGTCAAATGATACCTTCAATAAAGATGAACATTAGCGAGTCATAACTGCGTTAATATCAAATATGCAATACTTACGGACCCAGGCAGAAAAGGAGGCATACAAAAATCAGCTTCATTTTTCATTCGGCCAAGCATGTAAGGGTCACATGACAGGTACAAGTTCTTAACAAGAACATCTGGCGAATTTTCACTCAATTTTAAAGGGAGCCTAACAGATTTTATGATCACGTCAGACTCTTTGATCATGCCACTGATATAATCCTCAAAAATAATCTGGATATTGTTGACTTCTTTGGTTGCCATAGTTTCCCAGTGATCCTGTGAGGTTAGAAAAAGAAACATTTAATTTCCCTTAGCAAACCTTAAAATTTATTTTATAGCCCACTACTATTCCAGTCATACAGCCAAAACACTTTGAAACTCTGAAGCAATGTAAAAGAGGTAGCAACCATTATCAATCTAGAATTTAGAAATTCAAAACTAAGTCGACATCTGACAAACTTTAATGATGAACATTCACATGATTTAGTCATGCAGTAGGACTGAAAAAAATGAATATTAATTATGCAAAGAAAAACCAACAAAGGTACAAGCTACTCAGGAGAAGTGGTACAGCAATACAGGACCACAGCAAAAAGCAAGAGAGTTATTTTCATGCAAAATTTTCATAAACATGGTAAAGAAATGAAACAAGTCCTATTTGGTTTTCATTTAGATTTTTAAACGACCGTCACTCCATAAATTTTAAAGGTCGCTTAGAAAATTAACTGTTTTGTATAGCAGATACTCCAATGGCAATTCATTGTCCTATCTGTGTTTCTCTAATTTGCCCTTCTTCTCCTAAAGAAGGCATCCATTGTTAAGGCGTGAGAACAAACCAAAATTACCTTTTTAATATTAGGAAATAGCAATGCAAACATGATAGTTTTATTACATATAATATAGTAAAAATCTAGATAATGTAAAGATCTAAATTAGATTTGAAGATAACTTAAGATGATGTGAAAGAAAGTTAAGCCTAAGGAGAACTAAAGATTATTCTAGTAAAGCTGGAGAAGAGTTAAGGAAACCATGAGATATACTTGAAAATAGCTTGCTCGTTAAGAAAGAAGCCACATGTATTTATTATGATGGAAATTAATAGAATTGCACTGCTTGATCATTTGCCTTGGTTTGGCAACGGCTTGGGAGTCACTTTCTGTTCTATTGTTTTTGTCATAATAGCATCTGTGGTTGATTTTCCACTTTGCTGTGCTAATGGTTTCACCGGATTTTCTAACCTTAGTTTTTTGTAACATTTAATCTGCAAGATTAATCTAAGAGTAGCATGGAAAATCACAAATATTTGTTAAAACACATTTCTACACAAAACAAAGAAAACAAAATTGGCAAATTGAAGTTCAATGACCTGGGCAAGGACACATGTAATTGTACCAGAAAGATTGAACTTGCAAGCATACAAACTAAGAACAGATGCAAAATTTAAGATGTTCAGCAATGCCTGAAACAAAATAACTGCAACGCTGCCTATTTTCCTAGCAAAAGAGAAAAAGAAAAAAAAAAGAATTTATGTCATTTGTTGTTAAGATTTGGGAAACTGCTTCAACAATAAAAAAGATAAAAAGGGCCGGAAAAGACCAGAAAAATGGAGATAGCCAGCATAAATTACTTCATTTTACATCCTAAGAAATGAAATGCCTTGTTATATTACCTATAAATATGAAAAAGCCTACAACATTAATCAACACTCAAAACGAGATAAAGAGCATCTGCCATCCTGCATAAGGTTTGGACGAAAATCAGAGAGAGTTTTTCTAAAGCATACTTACAATCCAGGATTCAGATTGCAGAGGAACGAATGAGAATGAACAAATTTGTGGTTCTTCTTGTGCAAATGAATGAAGCTTTTATACATGAACAAACCCCCGAACTTTTGTAAACTATTCGTTGGTCAAAAAGAACGGGCTGTCTGCAAAATACTTTCAAAAATCAAGAACGCTTTTTTATTATCGTTTTTTAAAAAAAGCTGTTTGTTATTAGATCAGAAGGCATTGCACTTCCCCACTGATGCCATCCCCCGCACATGTTCAATTCCGCACATGTTCAATTCATCTGAGCTGAGTTGTGTCGTGTCCTGTGTGAATTCTAATGCGGTAGTCATCAGATCACAGTAGTATGCACATGGAGAATTCACATGACCTTCATTTGATCTATGATATGGAGCCTTTTCCGACGACAAAATTTATTATTATTTTCAACAAAATCAAAGAGAAACAGTTTTACAGATAAAGAGCTCAGCATAAACAGTAATTAGTAAACTCATACCCATGAATTATTGAGCGACCTCGGAATTTTTGTACCGTAAATTTATCATACAAATTCATTTGGTAGTTGTGAGAGCACGTGCGAGGGGCATGAGTCAATTCGTGATTTGGTCAATGTAGAGTCATGGTTTTAAGATTGTAAGGAGGCTGCACCAGTCCCATGTTGTTTTCAGTCTCTACGTAATCGGTACGAGTCCCATGTTGTTTCAGCACTGGCGGCACAAGTGAGATGTTGTTTTCAGCAAATCTGGCCCGTGTGGCCATGTTTTCAGTAAAATGTGGTCGCTGGTACCTACTCCGCCCCCGAGAAAACCCGGTCGGAACCGACAATCTGCTGCCCTTGCCCTAGCCCTGCCCCCGCACCGCTTGTTTCTAGAAACTGATCACGTTTTCCTGGTTGCCCCTTTTCTTTCCATTCCATTTTAAATTGCTTACCTATGAAGCTTCTCATCACCTCGCCAGAGGTTCTTCGCCTTTGATCTTGACAGCCCACGTGGATCAGAAACATCGTGGCCATGGACCTTTACATGGCCATCGCTGCTCTCCACCCTTACATCGTCCTGCTATGCCATGCCACGTTTTTGGATACTTTTACCATGTTTCTGGCAGTCATTTCTTTTCTTCACTCGTTTTTTGGCACATCCATGTTGCACGGCCAATCTGTTTCGAAATTATTGCTTCTCAGAGTATATGCATGTTCTCTTTGCATATCGAAAGTAGTTGATAGTTCACAAGGAAGTAACTTAGATCACTGCTAAAATGCAAATTATGCTTATGATGCTTTTTTTTTTCTTATGAATGTTTACTGTTAAATTATTTGTAGAAATTCNCCTCTGAATGTTTACTGTTAAATTATTTGTAGAAATTCAGCAACCTTAACCCATTCAAATTTTCAATAGAACTTAGAATTTGTATTATTAAATTATTTGCAAAAAGATCCTATATGTATTTCTTTAGAAGTAATAAACCCTTTTTCTTTTCCATTACATTAGCATTCACTATGCTTGCAACTTTTTGAATTTCTGTTAGATTACTAGGTGCTACATTAAACATGCTTGAGAACAAGGGATTATATTAAAAAAGGAAACATCTAATGTTTAACAAGTGTGGTATATTGTCTTTAAATTTGTTGTTTAATAAATCTAGAATGTGCAAACTTGTCAAATTTGATATCTAGTTGGGAATGAATCCCTCTAAATTGTTGCAACCTAGCTTTAGTATCCAAAATTTTTGCATTTTTGTTAAATAATCTAGCAACTAACCAGATACTCTATTGCTTTGCAGGTCTAAAACAAGTAGTCCTGTAAAGTTACCCAAAGATTGGGGCAAAGGCCCTACAAAATTATTACAATGAACAGATCGTATTTGTAGGGAAGATGGTAATTGGACTTTGGAAGGCTAATGGAAGGAATTATTAAACATGTATTAATTCAGTTAGCTATTGCAACTTCCCAAGTTTAGGAATGTATTGTCTATCAAAAAAATCTTTCTTTAGTCAATAAACAAAATAAAATCTTTAGCTTTTTTATTCACATAATGAAGGAGGCAAAATCTATAGCATTGGCATCTATAGAAAAGTTACATATGTATGTACACAAGATCAGAAAAAATGATTCATTTAGACTTATTCATTTCATAACATATTTCAAGTTTTATGCAACAAAGCAGAATAGGCACTTTATTATTGTATACATATTTAGTATATTATAAGAGCAAGTCAAGCTAATAAAACAAACCATGTGTCTAATAAAGGCACATGAAAAACTACACATACTTAGTTGAATCTCATGAATCTAAAATGAAACAAGAACAATTTGTGCATTTTTGTGGGTAAGGTATAGGAAGCTATTAGAAAGAAAGAACTAGAAATTTTTTTGGTCAATTAGATAGCATCAATGATGGATGTTGGGACTAATAATGAGGGTGTGGGATTTTCTTCAAAAAAGTGCATTCCATCCTTCATGGACGATCTTTTGTTATAGGAAGTAGTGACATAACTCAAAGCAAGGCTAAGGCAAAGTGAGACTACTTCATCCTTGTCTTCAACCTCTAGTTTGAGTGTAGGATTCCTGATGAGTGGCAAGGTACCCCTACACTCAACTATACGAATACAAGCATACACGCATGATCCGGTCAAACTCCGCAGACGGACTAGTTGTGATATCTAGATAGTTACTCGTTGATCGCAGTTCACTGTCTTCCCACCTGGACTAGTATTTTCTTTGTCACGTATGGTTTAGTCTAGAGTGAGGTGTATGATGTGTTTCTTATCACTATGCTACTCCTAGGGACAATGGAAAATAACTTTTTTTTTTAAGATAAGAGGGAAAGGGAGAAGAGAATTTAAGCTAGCCTAAGTGCGATGAGCATTTGTCCTTAATCATTTGTACACATCTTGGACCTTGTGCACTACTACTGGGATTACCAAGTGCATGTCCTAGGTANCTCGATCTTTATTGCCTATCATGTGCATGTCCAAGTATGTCACACTCGAATAAAGGTTCTGTATAGTTACGATCATCACACTATGGGCATGCACTGAGGAAAGGGTTGAGAGGAATTGAAATTGACAAAAAGATCCTACTCTAACACTAACTTTTCCTATGACTCTCTCGTGCGCTCAATCGTGTATCTATAGGCTCACATAGGAACCACAATATTGTGTATTCGATATTGCTAGTGAGGCCGTGATATCGTGTAGCTGATATCGAGGGTTCGATATTGGAGCCTGACAAATCATGGGTCATTCTGCCCCCACGACTGAATGAAAACTCGTCCTTGAGTAGAACAAAATGAGAACAATCCCCATTAATTACACAGTAGATAGGTATGGGATTATTGATTGACTAGGAATTTATTCATGCTACAGTGGAGGATTACATACAAAAAAATTGGTACACGGACACAAAATTACAAAAATACAAAACTTTGTTGGAACTCATGTGGTTCCAGGAGGCAGTGGTTGCTCCATGGGTCTAATGGAATGCCTAGATCTTTTCCTCTTCAGTTTAGGGGTCCTATGCTGTCCATGCTGATGCTCTAATGTTTGATGGAGTTGGCACCTCCTATGGACATGGAAATTGCAGGAACATTTGATTTGCTTTGACATACCAGGCTACAAACAACTGTCATTCCTCTTCATAGGCTTGGGCCTTGACCTCTCCACCTTTTGCTTGGCCAGATTGTATAGTGATAGGAGTTTCCTGATGGATGCTAAATGATTATGCCTCCTGCTCTGTATGTTCTGCATGAGGTCCTTGGCCTCTGCCTCCTCCTGGGCATTTAGTTGCACCTTGAGAAGGTCCTCCTTGTTGTCCTCTTTTAGGGGCAATCTATAATCACACAAAGATCAATTGTTAGTAAGGTTATTGAAAGAAGTTCAATTATTTCATACCTTAGTCATTACCTTTAATAAATGTTGAATTCTTTGCTTAGTGTGATTTTAGAGTTAGAATTTTTTTTTCAAGGAAGTTGCCCTAAAAGTTTAATGTTGGACTTGATTTGTTTAGGTGACACATAAAAGGACATGTAATGGTTTTGAGGAACTTTTGATAAGATTATGATAAAGGAAAGAATAGATTTGGCAATGAAGTACTTGGAGGGTATAAAATGATGTGGTTGTGTGTAACAAGTACAAACTACAAAAGTTACACAAGTGGGTCCTCCCCAAAGCAGGTTCCAACCTATAATGCCCTTGCGTAACCACACCTTAAAATGTACATAGGTACTAGAAGGGTTAAATGTAATCTACATAAGTGCAAAAAAACACAAACACATGTTAAATACCATTGCGATGAGGTATGAGTTCTATGCCACACATGACACAAGTTAGAAATACTTAAACAGTGAGATGAAATGAATTGTAGAAAGGATTGCAGAGATTGGGACATGAGATAACTGACACAGGGTATAATGAATCTTGAGTGTAGGACATGATTAATGTGTCATTAGGCTGTTGCTCCAAAATCAATACCAAGTCCATTCCTTTGATTAGTGACATTGCATTATTTCATCCAATGATGGACAACCATAAGAGCATCATGATATCAAGGTGTATGATCACTTGGTGTTTTTTCCAAGGGAGGAGTGGAATTTCTCTATAGCACACATGGTTTTTTTGTTTTTTGTTTTTATGTTATTTTTGGATGCATAATCCAAAGAAGCCGCCTACCTTCAGGCACGGGTGCATGTCTTTCCAGTGGGACCCCCTAGAATAGTATTGAGGTTTTTTTTATTGAGTGCCTTTATTACTCTTACTCCCATTTTTCGTTAGAACTACAAGGATCTTAGCACAACTAGGCTGCATGACAACTTCGACAAATGTCACCAAAGACAATCCACAAGTCCCCTTGATGTCATACCCTGATCATTCCCTCTTAGTCCATCATTTTTTACTCTGGGCATAATGAGCACAAAATTAATTCTAAGTTTTCATGATGACAAGAATATCATCCTACCCAAAGTAAAACCTCTTATTAATAGAATGGTTAGGTGGATGTGGTGAGCTCACTATCCAAATAATTAATCACCGAAGACTTGATAGCATAGAACAACACCTCAACTAAGGAGTCACATGAGTGTTTTATTCATAGATGATATTACCCATAAAAAGATAACAAGATAAAGAAATAAATAAAAAGATGAAAAATTGAAAAAAAAATTGTAAAATTAAAGAAAAGGAAAAACATTTATTAATTTTGCTTGTTAGAATGGAGGATATCCCCCATAACTAAATAGTTGAGCATGGCTAGAATTAATAAATGGAAAATGTGGATCCATGCATGTTGGAAATATTGGGACCCGATCATATCTAAACCACTGGGTATCTTTTGATGTGGTGGTTGGAATGTACCCAAATTGGGGTGCACACATTGTATTAAAGTTGACATAGTGGGGCAAGTTAGAAGATGTGGTTAATTGATATGGAATTGACCCACTATGGCACCCTTGACTGTAAGATGGTATGCAAGGATCAATATGTCTCCCTATGTGGTTGTATTCATTGGGCCGTATGGTAGTTGGAGTATTGATTGATGGCCCTAATAAGGTAACATGAGGTGTTGTATTTGAGGAGAAATATGCATCATAGCATTGAACTTACACTTGGTTGGAGGGTGCAATGGTTTCGAAACCATGTTGTCTCTTTCTTTTGTCATGCCTAAAGAAAGGATGCTTTTGACATTGTGGAGGAACTTCACTGTTGTTGACCATAGTAGCACAAGTAATGTTTGTGGGTTGGTGCTGTGTATTATTAATGACGATGTAGAAGGTGGTGAAGGATGAGAATATTGAGGGTGAGGAGAAGTGCAAGGAACATGAGGTGGTGATCTTGTGGAAAAGGACATGGGTTGATAATACTTATGAGAATGATAACAATGTGTTGAGATAGAGAATGTTGAGCCGGTTAGGGAAATAGGATGCTGAACCTAATAAGCACTTGGGTTCGGATGGTAGGAAGGATGTGACCAGTTTGACGGTGGTCTCCCCCACAACTGGGGTTTTTGCCATTGTGGTTGGACTTGGTATTTCTGTATGAACTCTAGATGTAACATTCTTCCCCAATGCTCATGTAAATGTAACAAGATTGGGCATTGACCTTTGGGGTGATTGTATAGGAAAATGTTACATTAATATGTATGATTAGCAGTTGAGTTCTTATTCTTTTCAACCCTTCTTTCTGATTATCTAAGGATGTTCTATCCTACTTCTTGGTTCGTCATGGTTCTACCTCTAATAGTGTTGGCATATTCTCCACATTTTTCATGTATCCATTCCATCACCTTATTGATCTTTACCTCAATTTCATCTAGTGATTGTAGTATTGGCAAAGATGATTCTGCCTCCTTGAGGTGAGTTGATTTCCCCTTTCATGATCATGGACCTTGGCTAATTCAAGATTTTGGTCTTGTTGAGAGCTTTCAACATTCTCCCATTTGGCCATTTCTCCTTCTTCTTTTACTACCTACTTAATAATCTCTTGGAATTGGTGGGTTCATAGCTCATATAGTTGACTTGGGGCATATATCCCTAGGGTCTCCCTTGCTTCATTACGAAGTCCATCCATGATGTGATACATTAGCCTTTTCTCAGAGAATCCATGGCCTAGGCAATTGTTTAACAATGAATAGTGTCTTTCTAAGGCCATGTCCAAGGGTTCATGTTGTGCTTGTTTCCACTCTTGGATTTGTCTCCTCAAGGTTGATACTCTTACATAAGTTTGATATCTTTCGTTGAAGAGTTCTACCATTGTTGGCCAACATTGAATTGATTTTGGTCTTAAGGACCTATACTATACTTTTGCTTGGCCAATGAGTGTTAGAGGAAAGAGCTTAAGTTTTTTCCACCCATTATCAATATTGTTCCATATACAGGAATCCTAGAAGGCTTGTAAATGGTGTTGCGGATCTAAATCATAGCCTCCTAAAAATTTGGAAAAGTTGTTTAAATCAAGCCTGGGTAGACGACTTTCTTTATATTCTTGCGAGATATTTGAACAACCTCTTGTATATGCATTAGGCTCTTAGTGGCTAGCAGGGGTTCATCGTCACTAGGTATGTTATGAATTTGTGAGTTGGGATGATGTTGTCTTTATTTATGTATATAGGAGACACTTACATTAGATTGAGTACTCCAAAATTCATCTTCATCATTGTATAATTTGTTGGTTCTCCAATGAATTGCTTTACTAGTTGTTGCATTATCATAGTCTTGTGAGGGAGACATTATTGTGAATTTGTATGACTTAATTGAAATTAATTTCTTTTCTAAGAGATATATTGTGAATACTTTGTTACAGCAATCTTGTATGATATAACTAATCTAAATAACTAGCACCATCCCCAACAATGGCACTAATGATGAGTGGCGAGGTACCCCTATACTCAACCATATGAATACAAGCGTTCACGCATGATCCGGTCGAACTCTGTAGATGGACTAGTTGTGATATCTAGATAGTTACTTGTTAATCGCAATTCGATGTCTTCCCACTTGGACTAGTATTCGCTTTCTCACGTATGGTTTAGTCCAGAGTGAGTTGTATGATGTGTTTCCTATCACTATGCTACTCCTAGGAACAATGGAAAATAACTTTGTTTTAAGCTAAGAGGGAAAGGGAGAAGAGAATCTAAGCTAGCCTAAGTGTGATGAGCATCCGTCCTTAATCATCTGTATACATCTTGGACCTCATGTACTACTATTGGGATTACCAAGCACATGTCCTAGGTACGCTACTGGGATATCAAGTAGTCACGCTTAAATGCTCGTGATTAAGTCATACTCATTCTGTGTTTAATAACAGGGATAGGAAATGAGGGTAGAGAAGTATTAATTAAGAAAGCAACAAATAACAATAATAGTAAGTAATTAAAACTAAGTGAATGCTGCAATGATGAAGTAATCTTGATATTTATTGTCGGTTATGTGCATGTCCAAGTACGTCACACTCAAATAAAGGTTATGTACAATTACAATCATCACACTGTAGGAATGCATTAAGGAAAGGTTTGAGAGGAATTGAAATTGACAAAAAGGTTCTACTCTAACACTAACTTTTCCTATGACTCTCCCATGCATCCAATCATGTATTTATGGGCTCACATAGAAACCACGATATCATGTATTCGATATCACTAGTGACACCGTGATATTGCGTACCCGATATCAAGGGTCTGATATCAGAGCCTAACAAATCATGGTTCATCAATCCCAAAATCTTAACACACAAGATTTGTCAGCCAGGATATTATGACTCTATGAAGCCATGTTTTTATCACCATATTGCTTATGTGTGAACATTTTTATGATAATAATTCTATATGAATACAAATCTCATTTGTACTAAGGCTTGATTTTTTTCAGGGCTTTTGGTGCTTGAC
This sequence comes from Gnetum montanum, assembly GCA_015680685.1. Taxonomy (NCBI): domain Eukaryota; kingdom Viridiplantae; phylum Streptophyta; class Gnetopsida; order Gnetales; family Gnetaceae; genus Gnetum; species Gnetum montanum. The sequence continues at coordinate 12,513 of MNCI01000069.1, forward strand.
ATCAAGATATGTAGTTCTTTCATGTGCCAAGACTACTAATCATGTTTAATATTGTTTGTAAACTAGATTTGGACCCTATGGAGTGCTTGCTCCCTAATAGAATCCCATCAAAGCTGCTTAGATGCATAGCTGAACTCCTAGTGTATTTGATGCTTGATGTGTCTAGTCCTAAATCAACAATGTGTGGCTCCATGTCAAAACCAAGGTGTATGTTGTTTAGCTTGATTTTATAGTAGAATCATATTTTAAGATCTCTACTTTTTCCTATTATTCTTTAATTGAATAGAACACTCCTAATTTGGGATGTTGCATCCACCATTTTTGTGACTTGGCTACTTTAATTATAGCCTCACCATTGGCAATTCTTAAGTCACATCCTTCATTTTCATTATTCTTATTATTGTAGGCTATTGTTCCCACACATTTTTTAAAAACAAAATGTAAGGTATGTATGTATGTATGTACAGTAAATTCAAAATTCTTTTAGTGATTTTTTTGAAATATATTGCATAAATGAAATTTGGAATATTTATACTAGCATATGCAATTTTTGAAATTTGGAACCTAAATATTAATAACAATAAATACATGGATTTTAAGCATTGAACTAATAACTCTTGATTTGTGATGAGTGGCAAGGTATCCCTATGCTCAACCATATGAATACGAGTGTACATGCACGATCTGGTCGAATTCCAAGGACTAAGTGCTTATGTGTCTTTGCAGAACCTAAATGGGTTAGTCAATCGTTGTTTTCCCAAGCTTACTTGTATAGTGCGATTGTATGGTTAAGTAAACTTGAGGTATATGATTTTTATATATTTTTATGTTTTATGTCTTGGTGCTAAAAAAGGAGAAGTGAACTACTTAAGTAACCACTTTAAATCAACTAATTGACTATGCTCTAACTAGTCCTAACACTAGCATCTGTTCCCACTTGCCATCCACATCCTGAACTAGTGCAACATTACTTGGATTACCAAACACTAATCATTACTAGGTTACCAAGTGTTCCATGCATGTTTGAAGTGGTCATATTGAGTGTGCTTACTTGGGAGAGTTAACAAGATGAGAGAGAGAGCATTAATTAACTAAGGAAAGCATTAAATAACTATAAATAACATTAAATAAGCAATTCTGAATACTACAAGGTTTATCACAAAGTTCATTTTTATTTTTGGCCACAAGGTGTGCTCAAGTACACAATGCTCAAATAAAGATTCGTTCACTTTATGACTCCTACTGTGGGCACTCAGAAATAATTCTAACTTTGAGAAGGAAAAAAAGCAAGAGTTCAGGTAAGGGACTAAGACTAATTAACCAACTATTGCCAAACCAAGTGTGCTTGCCTCTTACTTATAGGTGACAAGACAAGCCCCGATATCACTTGGAAGGCTTCGATATCGTGTACACGATATCACAGATGCGATATTGTTGCCCCAATATTGTAGCTCAACATACCCCCATGATTGAATGAAAACTTGTTGTCAAGTTCCTTACAACATATTGGGAAGGTATGGGATTATTGATTGAATGAGAACTGACAGCGACAGGGAATAACAGACTCAAAGTGCCCAATGAATGTATCAACAAACATATTAAAACATTGGTGTTCATGCCCTTTGTGGTGAACATTGAACATAGATGACATCCAGACCCTCATTCGATAGCTTGAAGAGAAAGAGAGAGAGAGAAAAGAAAATGAGATGTGTTGCTATAGATGTCAAAAATGTGCACTCCATTTGTCATCCATAGCCATGTGACCAAACTTGTTCCTTGTGTAAACACTCTAGCTCCAGTCCAACCTGAGTGCTTCCTCCTATCACAGTTCATTATTCATGTAATCACCATCTGTACACACAACATAGTCACAAATTAGCAAGGATAGATAAGCCATAATGTAGTTGATACCTTTTCTGGATATAAGAACTTTGGTTGGGTTGTGGGTATGGCAAATACTGGGTTAAAGGTTTTTAACTGATAACTACCCAACGTGTAGGGGTGAGATAGGTGATTGAATGGAAAAATTTGTGATTGGACCCCCATGACTAAGAGCAATCCTTTGGTAGTGATACGGTGGAAAACTAAAGGAACAATGAAGATGAGGGAAAAAACAATAGTGAAGCCAATAAGATGGATGTCATGGATGGGGATGAAACAAGAAATGGTTGATTGCAAAGAATTTTGAAGGGAAAGAACTTAACAATTACACCAAAAAGGAATGCCAGTGGGTCCTCCCCAAAGCAATCTCATGCCTTTTATGGATTGATAGACTTGCAAACCAAAGAGTTTGTAGGCTCTTGGAATGACATATGGAAATAAAATTTAAGAACTTACCCATAAGAGTTTACCGAAGACTAACAATGCATCAATCAAGATGTAGACTAATCATAAAATTAACAATGAGGTGAAATATGGAAAGAAATATGGAAGGGGAGGAGGAAATGGAATGGAATCCCAAGAGCAAGGTTGTGTAAATTCTCTTGTGTATTATGTGGTTAAGGTGACTAAATAAAATTCATCCCGAGTCCAGACTCACCAACCACATCTAATGACCTTGCATCAACACATTTGACCAACCCATCATCATGAAGCAACAAGAATGCATCCATCGAGTCACCACCATTTCAAGGAGAGAAAAATATGGAAGCAGGAAGCAAGAAAGGGCCTTAGTTAGAGGGAACCTTCAGGCATGGGTAACATGTCTTTCTAGTGCCATAGCAGTGTTTGTAGCCCATGTTTCTTTATTATGTCTACGGGGTGTGCTTTGAATTCCCACCAGTGTTTTTTTTTGCATGAGAACCACACCATGCAAAGACTTATTTAGATTCATTCAACTTCTTGATATTCAGTCAATAGCGAAATGGCAGAAAACCCATGAAAAACATCCAAGTACCCAAGAGAATAGCTAGCACAAGTGCGTTAAATCCCCTTGAAGTCACACCCTTTTCAACCATTAAGTTCTTCCTTGGTTTGAAGAATACCAAGTCACCAATTTATTAATAATTTTATTTAGAAAAAGGGATAGTACAGTTCCAAAGCCAAAGGAGACCACATTGTTGAATGGATGACATGGACTCATTACCTGTTTGATCAAAACAACCATATCTTAGTGTCAACATCAAAAGTCAAAGGTAAAAACCAAACATTAGCAATCAACATTATTATAGTCAAACTCATTATCATGAGCACTTATTATATGATGAATGAAAGTAAATCAAATAAAGAAATAGTAAAATTATGAACGATGGTGTAAGAAAAAAATAAGTAAAATTGAAAAGATGTGTAAAATAAAAAATATGTAAAACAAAAATACAAAAAGTGCTGAGGGCTTATATTGGTTAGCATTGGTGGCCATCTCTCCCATGACTGAGTTGGAGGGAGGAGATCCAAAATAGTGAGCAGGGTTGTTCACTAATAGAGGTGGTATGGATATTGGCTGTTCTAGGGTCATGGAAAGGTTTGGTTTATTAGATGTTGACCAAAAATTTCTTATCTAAGCTCTTAGGTTTGTAAATCATCATGGATTCTAAAGGAAAAGTTGCATGAATAATATAAGGTCCTTCCCATAGCATTTAAAATTTAGTGCATTGTGGCACGTGTGTGGGGTTCTAATAAAGAACCTTATCTCCCAGTTGGTACTTAACTTTTCTAATTTTCAGGTTATGATGTCATTTAGTAAAAGCCTTGTGTAATTCATTGGATGACAGGGTGACTAATCAATTCTCATCTAGCAGGTTAAGGTTCATTAACCATTATTTTTGTGCTAGATTAAGGTCAAGGCTAAGATCACATGCCATAGATAGTGTACAGAGTTATGCTTGAATAGGAAGCGTTGAGAGTTTTCTATACACTAACTAATAGGGAGAGTAGCCTATAGGGAGTTTCCATGTGGAGTGGTATGCCCAAAGAGCATTGTTTAGTTTGGTGCTCTAGTCTTGCCTATATTTGCTAATGATTCTTGTCAATATTTTCATAATCTCCGTATTGGTTACTTCAACTTGACCATTCGTTTGAGGATGGTATGGTGTGGTCAGTTTGTGTTCAACTCCTAAGCATTGCATCAACTTTTGAAAAGTCACACCTGTAAAATGTGTGCCATTATCAGAAATAAGTGCATGAGGCACACCAAACCTATTAACAATTTGTTGTTGAATAAATGATGCAGTGGTAGATGATGCATAATCCGTAATAGTGGCTACTTCTGCCCATTTTGCGAAGTAGTCAACAACAACAACAATGTAGACTTTTCCATTGGACATTGGTGTAATAGGCACCATAAAATCAATTCCCCATATGTCAAAGGGTTCTAAAGGTTGAATCCATTGTTGTGGACCCTCCATCCTAGTAGTCATTCCCCCATCACGTTGGCAGCGCTCAAAAGATTGGATGAAATGATGAGCATCCTAGAACAATGTAGGCTACTAATATCCTGCAAGTAAGATTTTAATGGTTGTTCGTCTCCCAGCATAATGACCCCTACAAGGACCCTCATGAGTGTCTTGGAGAACTTGTAATTGATCTACATTGGAAACACACCATCGGACCAAGCCATTAAGACATGCCATATAAAGGTGTCCATTGATTTCCATGAAATATTTGGCTTGGTGAAGAAATTGCTATTTCTTTTTAGAGTCCAACTCTTGTGGTGTTTTTTGTGTAAGGAGAAAGGTAAGAATGCTACTATACCAATTTGTTTTCATGGTTAATTGATTATTTACTACACCTACTGGTGAGACGCGGTTTGCGTCGGCCGCGATATCGCGTACGCGATATCGCAGTCGACGCGATATCGCATCCCCCACGATATCGCGTCCTTCCCTGCGATATTGCGTATGCGATATTGTAGTCAGCCGCAATTTCTATAAATAAGAGGTGGCCCTCCCTTATTTGACATCCCATTTTTAGTGTAGCAAAGCTCTGGCAGTTTGATCCCTCCAGAGTTAGAATTTTTCCCGTGTCTACCCGTAGTGTGGTGANGATAAGCCATACGTGACATATGCAAAACTAGTCTAGATGGGAAGACAGCGAACTGCGACCTCAGGCTAACTATCTAGATACCACAACTAGTCCATCTGCGGAGTTCGACCAGATCGCACGTGCGATGCTCGTTTCGTATGGTTGAGTGTAGGGGTACCTCGCCACTCATCATTGGTGCCGTTGCCGGGGATGGTGCTAGTTATCTAGATTAGTTATATCATACAAAGTCACTGTAAAGAACTTAACGATATATCTCTTACAAAAGAAGAAATTATAAAAAGTCACATAAATTCACACGCAACAATGCCTCTCCTACAAGATGATAATAACGCCACACCTAGTGAGGAAGTTCATTGGAGAACCAACGAACTATATGACGATGAAGATTGGAGTATACAACCTGAAGTGGGAGTTTCTTATAAGCATGAACACAAACAACGTCATCATAACAGACGAAGACATAACTTACCCGATGACGATGAAGCCCCACTGGCCAC
>MNCI01000071.1:0-47720 GCA_015680685.1 Gnetum montanum
TACGAAACGAGTGTAGCACACGTGATCCGGTCGAACTCCATAGACAAAGTACCTACACGCCCCATGGAACACTTGGGGTTAATCATTCGTTGTCTTCCCAGACTTACTTGTAGTTGTCATGGTGTATGGTTAAGTAAGTCCGAGGTATATGATTTTTATATCTTTTTATGTTTTATGTCTCCTATGTTAACAAGGTGAAGGATTGGAGAAACTAACTAACTCTAACTAATGAACTAAGTCTAAATTACCTAGCGTTAGCATCTGTTCCCAGTTACCGTACGCACCCTAAACCGATGCAACTGCAACTACCAAATGCTAATCGTTGCTAGCATCACCACGTGTAATGCATGTGCTCGAAGTGGTCGTACTAGGGCACTTAACTAGGAGGAAAGGATTGAGAGAATCTAATCTAGCCTAAGTGCAATGAGCAGCTGATTCTTTGACTAACTATACAGATCTTTGTGCATGACTACCACTGAGATTACCAAGTGTAGATCCTAAATACGCCACTGGGTTACCAAGTAGTCACACTAGATGCTCGTAATCAAGTCGTACTCATACTGCGTTGCAATAAGCAGCTGATTCCTTGACTGTTCGTACACATCCTTAGATGCTTGTAATCAAGTTGTACTCATTCCACATTACTAAGAGAAAGCAATAAATAACAATAAATAAAATCCTATTCCATGCACTGCAAGGTTTATCCAGGAAGTTCATCTTTATTGCCGTACATAACTTGTGTTCAGGTACAATGTTGCTTGAATAAAGTTTTATTCACTTTAGGACTCCTACTGTGGGCACATGGAAAATATTCTATCTTTGGAGTGATCAAATTGCCAGAGTTTTCCTACTTCTAACTCAAGATGAGGAAACAAGGGAGAGCCACCTCTTATTTATAGATATTGTGGTGCACCACAATATTGTGTACGCGATATTGCATGGGATGTGATATCGTGATGGCTGCGATATCGTGGCTTATGCGAATTGCATCTCATCATACCCTCATGACTGAATGAAAACTCGTCCTTGACTTCCTTACAAAATACTGGGAAGGTATGGGATTATTGAGGGGAATGGAACTAATGGGATGACATGTGAACGGATCATCATGACAAGACTCTACAACTGGTGTTCATGACAACAAGGGTGAACACCTTATTACATTGACATCAGGCCTCTTTTGACAGCTGAGAGAAAAGAGAAGAGAGAAGAGGAGAGAAGAAGAGAGAAGATGTCTTGCTGCTTTCAATGCCAAGATTGCACCTTTCATTGTCCATCCATAAGCATGCCATCGATCTTGCTCCTTGCATAGCTGCTTCAAGCACAGCTCCATTCCAAGTGTTTGCTCCAGATCCAATCCATTGTTGTATGATCACCATCTGCACACACAACACAATCATATATTAGAAAGGGTAAATGAATCATCATGTAATTAATACCTTGCTTTGGTGTAGGTCCATTGGCTAGGTTGTGGTATGGCTAATTGCGAATCTGGGAATGTATTAATGATGACTACTGAAGGTTTAGGGGTTAGGAAAAAATTGAAAAAATTTGGGGCTAAGAGAAAATCAAAAAAATTGGGCCTTGTACCCCCATGACTAATTGCAAACCTTAGATAGTGTTATAATGGATAAAGAAAAGGAGTAAGAAAGATAGATAAAATGGATAACTATGGCATCGATGAAATGGATGTCAAGATGGAAATGAACAAAATAAAATTAATTTCTAAATGTTAAGGGAAAGAAGTTAACTAATGCTCCAAATAGGAATGTCAGTGGGTCCTCCCCAAAGAAGGCTCATGCCCTTAATGCCTTGAAAAACCCACATTCAAAGAGTCCGTAGGCTCCGGGAATGTCATTTGAAACAAGAGTTAAAGTCTTAACTACAAGAATTTACTAAAAAGAAAAAAATGCATCTACCAAAATATACACTAATGATACAACTGACAATGAGGTGAACAATGGAAAGAAGGGTGGAGAGAAGAGGATGGAATGGAATCCCAAGAACAAGGTGGTGTACAGCCCCCTTGTGTGTTTCATGATTAATGTGACTTTGTAAATCCCATTCAAAGTTCGGCCTCAAACCAACCATATCTAGTGACTTTGCATCAATGCGTTCTGCTAAACCATCCACTTGGATAACAGGGATGCCTTCTCCAAGAGTCACCACCATTCCGATGAAATAAAGGAGAGAATGGGAAGTGAGAAGGACCTTAGTTAGAGGGAACACTTTTGGTTCCATAATCACTGCTTGTAGCCTAAGTTATTTCATCTAAGGGGTGTGCTTTGAATTCTCACTTATTTTTTTTTGTTTTTTTTCTTTTTTTTTCTTTTTATGTTTTGTGTTTTTATGCGTGAGAACCACACCATGCAAAGACTTGATTATTTTTATTATCTTAGCTTCCGATAATTGGGTAACATCGAAACGATAAGAAAAATCAAGAAGAAAACATCCAAGAACCTAAGAGAATGGCCAATACAAAAGCATCAAGTTCCCTTGAAGTCACACCCTTTTCAATCCTTGAGTCCTTCCTTAGTTTGAGAAATACCTAGTCACCGATTCATTTAAGTTTTTATTAAGAAAGGGATTGTACATTTCCAAGCCAAGAGAGATCATAGAGTTTTGTGGATGGATGGATGAAGTGAACTCATTTTCTACCATATCAAAAGAACATACCTTAGTATCAACATCATAACTTAAGGTAAAAGTCAAACATTAGCAATCAATATGAAAATAATTCATACCATCATTCCGAACACTTATTAGGTGAAAACTTACAGGATGGATCACACACACACACACACACACACACACAAAATGGAAAAGTATAACAATGTTGTAAAATAAAAACAAGAAGAGTTAAAGGAAGTTGTAAAACAAAAATAAGAAAAGTTAAAGAAATTTGTAAAACAAAAATGTATAAGACAAAAATGTGTAAAACAAAAATGTGTAAAAAAAATGTAAAAAGAACTGAGGGCCCCATATGATTAGCATAGGTGACCATCTCCCCCAAGATTGAGTGGAAAGGGAGAGATCCAAAATAATGAGCGCCTATTTGAATTTTTAAGAAGTGTCCAACTTCTACCAATTGATGATCTTAGATTAAGGGGTGGAAGTTGGCGACACTCATATTCCAATGTGTCTATGCCTTCATTGTTGGCATGGGTTAGTGCCTTAGTTTGTTCCATGCATATTTGGTTGCTCCTTCTAGTAGCTGTCAACGACAAGGTGCCTACTACTTGTTGTGTGGTTGCTACATATAGGCATCTTTGTTTCAAAGTTTCAAGGGCACACCTGTTACATGGAGGCATTTCCTCCATGTCATCACCCGATGAATCACTGTATGTGATGCATAGAACTTTCCTCTTCTTGATCTTTCCATAAATATTTATCTTAGAGATTTCCAAGGAAAGATCGCGGATCTTAAGGCATGCATATACTGTAATAAGCCATGTCCTTCCCATTATAATTGGGAAGTCCCCTTTGTTGTTGTTGACTTCAATCACTAGGAAATCAGCTGGGTAAGACCAACCACACAAAGTGATAATGATGTCCTCCACCAATCCCAAGGGAATGGTGATGGATTGGTTTGCCAGCTCTAGTTGAATGTTACTCTTCTTAAGTTGGGGCAAGTTCCAGGCTTGATACATTTCTCATGATATTAAATTAACTCTAGAACTTGAGTCAAGAAGAGCCCTATGTGGTTTATTTCTGACGACTTGAAGGTAGATTAAGGGACTTCCAGGATCAGTTAGTTTCCTGGGAAGGTGGTCTACCTTGATCTAGTCGATTATGGTATGTGTCAACATAGCCATATGCATTAAGCTCTGTTGGACTGAAGGGTGCTTTGAAGTGTTAGATGGTGGAGGAGTGTACATGGGCTCAACCGCTTCTTGTTGTGAGAGTTTGTCTGGGCTTTTAGGTCTGAAGAAGGGTCTTCTCTTTTTACAGTTATCAGAACCAGCAGCAGGTTGAATATTTATAGCTCTTGTAGCATGACATTGCTATGGTTGAGTAGAAAGTTCCCCTTGCATTGTTGGAGCAGGAGGTGTTATGGGAACTACTGGTGAAAGAGGTGTGGATGGATTTGGAGGATGGTGTGGGTATGGAGTGTTTCTCGGAGAAGAAGGAGTCCTTCTGAAGTACTCCTGAACTTGGTAGTGACAGTGGGGAGTTGTGTGACTCATAGAGTCACTTTGAGAAATTGGCTGCTACACATAATATCCATAAGGATTAGGCTACTAGTAAGGGTACTGATGTTTCGGCAATGGCATCCCCCATAACTGTGGGTATTGCCACTACTGATGCTATCAGATGGGTTGTGGCAGAGTTTGACTTAGATAATACAATAATGGTTGGTGGAACTACCTTGGGTTACCTTGGGGATAAGGTAATCTATGGGGTGTTTTCCATTGATTAAGTTTTGGATTAAGTGCATACACCTCAGACTCCTATAGATGTGAGATGATTAGGCAACATCCCTTAGGATGGTCATAGTGGCAGATCTCACATCCACCATTATCATCTATGTCTAAATCCACAACCACATCAAAGTTAGTGATTTTTCCCTTACCCTTGTTATGTGCAGGGCCTAAATCTCTCCACTTTGTCTTACCTTTGTCACTACTTTGTTCTACCTTAGACTCTTCTACAATTTTTAAGATAGTTTCAATTTTAGACTCTAAGGAACTCCTTACGTCATCTACCTTAGCTGCTATTTCTATTGTTAACTTTTGAATTGGCAAGGTTTTCTTGTTCACCAACTCTTTGATTGGTGACTCATCCTCTTCATCGCAAAATTTCACTCCCTTCTTTCGAAGAGAGGGATCATGGTTGTATTCTTTTGCACTTTCCATTTTTCATAGCTCACCTTCTTCTTTTGCTACTTGCTCCAACAAGCGATGTACTTCATGGGCTCTAAGTTGTGAGAGTCTCCCTTGGGCATAAGTCCCAAGGGTTCTTCTAGTTTCATGCCTTAGCTCATCCATGATGTGGTGAAGTTGATCCCGCTGAGCGTAACCATGGCCCATGCAACGATGTAACAATGTGTAGTAGCAGGCCATGGCAGCATCCAAGGGTTCATAAGTACCTTGTTTCTAGCCTTGGATCTTCTTATACAAATTAGACACTCTGGAGTACGTCTGATACTTATCTTTGAAGAGTTGTAGCATTGTACTCAACCTCCTAATGGTTTTCGGTTCTAAGGATTGGTACAAACTCTTTGCTTCCTTGATGAGTGTTCTTGGGAATAACTTAAGTTTTTGCCACTCATTTTCTATATTCTATAAGGCACAGGCATCATGAAATGCCTGTAAATGATGTTGTGGATCAGCATTGTATCCCCCTTCAAATCGTGGGATGTTGTTAATGTCTAAATGTTTGATCCGACTATCTTTTAAATGCCTTGTGGAAATTTTAACAGCCTCTGTTATGTCAAGTATACTTTGAGTTGCAAGTAGGGGCTCATCATGTTCATCTCTTTCATGATGCCTGTGATATCTTCATTGTTCCCTACTTTCCCTTTGTTCATGCCCTTGTCCTCTCTCTCGACTCTCTCGTCGAGGTCTTTCATTTTTCTTACTTTTATCCTCTCCATTATGCTCTTCAAGATTGTGCCTAGAGGTGGAAGGGGATGGTGAGTGATGTGAAGAAGGGGAAGAAGAAGGAGAACCATCACCACGATGATGTTTCTTGCCTTCTCTTTAGCTGCTATGATCCCAATCGTGGTGATGATCTAAGTGCCCATCCTTGTCATGTGTTGTTCCTTCTATGAACAGTTTGTGTTCACGGGCATTAGAACCAGGGATATGTATTGTTGATCGTAGGTTCTGATACCCCACATCCTCACTTTCATTAAGAAGGGGAACATCTCTTGATAGCAAACTAGTTATAAGTGGTTCACCATCTCTAGTTTCACTAAGGACGTGTGGGACCTCTTTGCCCTTCAATAGTGTATGTTGGCTCTCCTGCCTAGAATCCCTCATACGTTGTGCTTTTGTGGGATAGTAATCCCTTGAATCAAAGTCTTCTGCAATGTATTCTGCATATAAGTCTGTCATGCCAATCTGTGCCAAATCACGGAAGAGCATGTTTGGGACTGATTGATTTGGAGGTAACACAATGTTACCTTGCAAATCTCTCTAGCGCATCTATTCATCTTGATGGAGAATAAAAGTAAAGTTGGAAATATACTCATTGGGATGAGTATAAACTATCTTGTATTGTTTAGGACTTGGCTGATTTTGGCTATGTGTTTTTGATTGCCAACTATTCTTTGTATTATCTGTAGGTGGTGAGTTTCTCTTGTTAGAAGAAGACATTTTTATCGGTGTGCTATTTCACCATTATATAATTTTTTATCTTGATTAACCTAAAGGTTCGTTTAGGCTCCCAATGATGTGAGTGATATCCTTTATGTTCTATTCAGTGCACAAACACTTAGTCCCTAGTAATGACACCAATGATGAGTGGTGAGGTACCCCTACACTCAACCATACAAAATGAGAGTAGCACGCGTGATCCAGTCAAACTCTATAGACTAGGTGCCTACACGCCCCATGGAACACTTGGGGTTAATCATTCGTTGTCTTCCTAGGATTACTTGTAGTTGTCATGGTGTATGGTTAACTAAGTCTGAGGTATATGATTTTTATATCTTTTTATGTTTTATGTCTCCTATGCCAACAAGGTGAAGGGTTGAAAAAACTAACTAACTCTAACTAATGAACTAAGTCTAAATTACCTAGCATCAGCATCCGTTCCCACTTATTGTACACACCCTGAACCGATGCAACCGTAGCTATCAAAAGTTAATCGTTGTTGGGATCACCATGCATAACGCACATGCTCGAAGTGGTTGTACTGAGGCACTTAACTAGGAGGAAAGGGTTGAGAGAATCTAATCTAGCCTAAGTGTGATGAGTAGCTGATTCCTTGACTAATCGTACACATCTTTGTGCACAACTACCACTAGAATTACCAAGCACAGATCCTGAATATGCCACTGGGTTACCAAGTAGTCACACTAGATGCTTGTAATCAAATTGTACTCATACTACGTTGCGATGAGCAGCTAATTCCTTGACTATCCGTACACATCCTTAGATGCTCGTAATCAAGTCATACTGATTCCACATTACTAAGAGAAAGCAATAAATAACAATAAATAAAATCCTATTCCATGCACTGCAAGGTTTATCCAGGAAGTTCGTCTTTATTGCCATACACAACTTATGTTTAGGTACAATGTTGCTTGAATAAAGATCCGTTCACTTTAGGACTCCTACTNACCAAATTGATTTTATTGTTTTCGAAGTAAAAGATCCTGATTGTTTTCCTATTATATTAGGTAGAACTTGGTTAGCAATAGCTAATGCAGTAATTAATTGTAGATTTGGCCAACTTCAACTCTCATTTCCAAATATTACTTTTACACTAAATATATATGATAAGGTAAACAATGATAATTTAAATACAGACATTAAGGAAGTGAGAATGCTCTACATCCTACCCACTTCAGAAATGGCACAATATAGGGAAACCTTAGTATTAAATAATTTTAAGGAAGGACCTTTAGACCCCTCAACTAAGGAACAACAAGATCGCCTTGAAAAAATTCTTAATTTAGGTTCAGAAAATATGGAAGAAATAATTCAACCAACAAATAAAGATTCCTTGGATCTTAAACAACTAGCTAATATGTTTAAGTATATTTTCTAGATGAAATAAACCATTAATAATAAACTCCTAACATACAAATGAGAAAGAAAGAAAGCTATTAGAAATCTTGCATAGAAAATTTGAGGCATTTGCATGGAGCTATGAGGACCTTCACCAAGGAATCTCACTCAACATCTACCAACATCATATCTATCTAGAAGACAACATCAAACTAGTAAGCATAACCCCAAGATGAATTAATTTAGCCCTAAAATAAATAGTTAAGGATGAAATTTCAAAACTTTAGAAAAAAGTAATCATTTATCCAATAGCAAATAGTGAATGAGTAAGCCCCATTACTGTAGTTCCAAAAAAAAAATGGAAAATGGAGAGTTTGTGTAGATTATAGAAGATTAAACCAAAACACAAAAAAGGACCATTTTTGTTACCATACATAGACCAAATTGTAGAAAAATTAGAAGGACATGAATATTACCATTTTTTTGATGGATTTAGTAGTTACAATCAAGTAGCTATTTCCCTTGAAGACCAACATAAAACAACCTTTACATGTCCTTATGGAACTTTTGCTTATAGATGAATGCCTGTTGGCCTTTGTAATGCACCATCCATTTTCCAAAGAGCCATGATCTCAATATTTTTAGATATTTTATAAGATTATGTTTAAGTTTTATGAATGATTTTTTAGTCTATGGGAATACTTATGATGAAATCTTACAACATCTTGAACATGTCTTAGATAGATGTATAGATAAAAATTTAAAATTAAGCTGGGAAAAGAATCACTTAATGGTTACAAGTGGTATAGTATTAAGACATGTTATTTCTAAAGAAGGGATAAGGATGGATGATGAAAAAATAGGAGTCATACCTACACTTCCAGCTCCAACCAATTTAAAGACTCTTTGATCTTTTTTAGGACATGATGAATATTATAGAAGATATATCAAAGACTTCTCAAAAATTTCTAAACCATTATATATGCTCTTAGAAAAGGATGTTTCATTTGTTTGGACCAATGATTGTCATGAAGCATTCTTGGAACTAAAAAAATAAGTAACCATAACCTCTATATTAAATGCACCTAATTGGGATTATTCATTTGATTTAATGTGTGATGCTAGTGACATAGTAGTAGGGGTAGTTTTGGGATAATACATTGATAATAAATGAAGAGTAATTTATTATCTATCCAAAAGTCTAGGCTAAGCCCGAATAAGCCCAAGTAAACTATACAACTACACTAAAAGAACTATTAGCCATTGCATATGCTCTAGATAAATTTAGACATTACTTAATTAGATATAAACCTAGAGTATATATAGATCATTCAACCATTAAATTCTTAGCCACTAAAAAAATAGAAAATTCAAGAATAATGCAATGGGGCTTATTACTCCAAGAATTTCACCTAGCTATTCTAGATAAAAGAGATAGGGAAAATGTAGTAGCCAATAATGTTTCCAGGATAGAAACTACTGATGAGAATCTAACACAAGTAATTTTTCATGATGAATTTTCTAATGAACAATCATTTTCTATGAAGAAGGATCCTTGGTTTGCTAATATAGCCAACTATCTAGCCACTATAAAAACCCCTACTAATTGGACTAATGAGGAAAAGAAATCTTTCCTACGCACCATATCTAGATACATTTGGAGTAGCCCATATCTTTATTGAATATGTAAAGATAATATGGCAAGAAGATGTGTAGCTAAGAATGAACAACAAGAAATTCTAAAAATGTGCCTTGATTATTTAGGGGGTGGTCACTTCAATAGAAAATGTATTGCTATCAAAATTCTTCAAAGTGGATTTTATTGGCCCTCCATTTTTAAAGATGCACATAAGTATGTGCAAGAATGTGATAAATGTTAATGAATGGGGTCCATCACAAAAGACATGAAATGCTCTTAAAATCCATTTTAATAATAGGACCATTTGATGTGTGGGGTATAGAATTTTTAGGACCATTTCCACCATCCAATGGATGCTAGTACATTTTAGTGTGTATCGACTATGTTACCAAATGGGTTGAAGTAAAGGCCACCCCAACAGATGATGTTAAGGTAGATGTAGCATTCCTTAGAGAAAATATTTTAACACGTTTTGGGACTCCACGAGCAACCATTAGTGACCAAGGAACTCATTTTGTAAATAAAATAATGAAAAAATTCATTAAGTCTTGTGGTATCCAACATAAAATAGCCACTACCTATCATCCTTAAACAAATGGCCAAGTTATCTTATTTTTTATTTTTGTTTGAGTTATCTTCCTATTTTCTCTTGCATGGTCATCTCTCTCACTAGTGGTACTTTTGTGCATGGGTTTTCTTCGTGTTTTCCATCATGTCTTCTATGGGCATCAGTGGTTGAGATCCCTACTATGGTAGTGAATGATGAATATTAACACTCATTTAATCATTGCCTTTGGTTTCCTCTTGGTTTGGATATATAAAACCTAGGGAAATTCTTGCTTTTGGTATATCCTTTGATCATATCTCTTTTTAATAATTTATCTTTGCTAATTAACCTAATTATGTTACATACCTTGGCTTAATTAGGAGGGGAGGATAACCAACTAATAAAGGATACGATAGTAGAGTATAACCAACTTGGAAGCTAAGCCAAGATCAAGTTAGGGAATGAGTTAGATGTAAAAAATGAATCTTGGATCCTTAAATCACAGTAAAGATTTAAACCTTGAGTTTATAAGATATTTTTACACCTAATGAAGTAAACCTTGTGAGGTGATGTTAAGCCCAATAGCCCTAGGTATAGCCTTCCTAACAGATTTATATGTGGACTCATATCCAAGAATAAAAATTGGTCATCAAAAAAGGAATAAGCACACATACATAATTAGTAAATAAATATTTGAACATTTTGACAAGAAATTAAATTTTTATTTTGATAATGAATGATCTTTTTCTTGTTAAAATGTTTTTAAATGTACAGCCTAAAAGAATATTTTGGAATAACAATAGCTTGATTTTATTCACATATGCATGTTTATTAATGTTTTATTTTTATTTTCACCTTCATGGCCAAGCATTGGCCAAAGGCTATGATGAACCCTAAAATTTATCCAATTTTTAAAATAAATATCTTCATAAAATGTATATATTTAAATTAATTTTATTTAAATATATTTGTTTAATTAATGATTATTTTAATAATGATAAGAATTAGTTTATTGATTTTTTTTATTTTAATATTCATTATAAATACATATATCTTATGTATATATATAATTCTATATAGTATATAAATTATATAAATATTATTTACATAAGCATTATAGTTTAATAGAATTAGGGAAAAAAGCCCATCCATGGCAAGGTGGGGGTAGCACTAGCAATGGTAGCATTGGCAGCACTAGCGGTAGTAGTGGTAGCAGGGGCAATAATTTTGGTGAAGTACAGCTTCAGCATCCAGGTTTCTTCCATCTGCAAGGACAATCTCATGTGCTTGCCTCCACACATGGCTGCTTTTCATGGAAAACCAGGGCCACTTGTTCTATGTGCTAAGGTTTTAGATTCTGGATCCACTCACACTCCACTACATGCATTTGGATGGTGATGTAGTAGCAGCGGTAGGGAGTGGTGATGGTAAGTGCACAACAAGGGTAGTAGGTAGCAATCTACATCAACATCAGCACCATCAATGATAGCAACTAGTGCCTATGTAGGAGATCCAGAATCTAGAAGGTCTCATGATAAATGAAGATCACGATCTCGATGTTGCCGCTACCGTCTCTCTTCCTGATTAACCAAACAAGTATGTATAAAATTTAATTTTGTAAATTGGAGTGTCAACATTAGTATTTACCCCTATGATCATGGATTAGTATATTGTAAAATCATTATTGATTATATTATTTTTAAAACATTTGGGAGTATAAATAATACATCTCACATAGTGAGGGGGAGAATAATAATAATAATTATTATTTTCATTTTCCTTCGAAAAGAGAATAAATAATAGGAAAGAGGAAGAATTGATACTTGAGTGGATTCCACATCAAATTGAGATCAATTGTTCTTGGGATTTATGTTGAGGATCTATTAAGCCTTGTGAAAATTCTTGAAGCCCATTGGTTGGTTGTCAAAGTTATTGCATTTTGAAAACAACAAAGCAAAATTGCAAATTAGGCAAATTCTCCCTTGTGATCTTAACTTATTATTTATAATTTCAATTTGATTTAATTATTCATTTTCATTCTTGAATGTAATATTAGAAGTTAGAATGAAAATTCATGATTATACTTATGAGTAATAGTCATAAGTGTGGAACTTAATTGGATTCAATTCTAATTATTTATTATCTTAATGATCTTTTGACTTTGGACCATTCCTCCACAGATATGACTTGTGGGTCAATCATAGATGAGGTGGCTTCTCTAAAATAAAAGAAAGATGAATTTTAAAGGTATCCAACACTGGATTTTGCATGGCTCATGAAGACTCAACTAGCTTGTTTAACCATGTCGAAAGTACTTACCCCATATCATTTCTATTACCCTTTCATAGTCATAGCCTTACACCAATTTCAGCTTTACCTTGATAATGATGAAATTCAATGTTTGACATTTGTGCATCATGGCCATGCAACTTCTTCTCCAGCATGCTTCATCAGTCACTCTGTTGAGTTTTCAATGTTTTATTTTGTGGATTCACAATCAAAGTTCAGCCTTGGCATCAAAACCCAAGGAATGTTTCACTCCAAAAAAAAAAGGGAAAAGAATGCCAAGAAATATAAGAGGCCAATGTAGCCTAAATTTAAACAAATCAATGGCTCTAAAAAATAACTAAAGTAAGTGACCAAAGTAGTTGATATTGAAGCACTAGTTTTTCCAAGTCTAAGTATATGTAACCACTATGACAAGCATGAAGCATGAAGACTTCATCAGCAAGAAAGTACATTACTATGCTATGACCATGATGTCAAAACATTTTGAATTCTTCGTTACCTTAATTGATACTTCTCTCATAGCCAATGTAGAAATTACCTTACTCTTGATTCTTATCATCACATGTTAACCTTACCTCACCATCATGAGCATTATTTTGCATGATTTTATAGCTATAGAATCAAATGTGAAGAGAGAAGCATTAGTGATGAACCTATAGTGATGTTTTTCATTCTTTGTTAATGTCTTTCAGGTCAATCCTAAAATCAACAACAAAGACGATCTAATGAAATACCTCAAATTTTTTTTTTTTGTGAATAGGAAAGCATTGTAGCCAAATTTGCATTATAATTTGATTGGGTTCAAGGGTAGATATAAATGCCTTGAATTTCCTCCAAAAATTTCATTTGTGACCCTATTCAAACAAAATTCCAAATCATTTTATACATGCAAAATAAAATTCATGACTTACACTATCAAATAGGTTTTCAATTTTAGTAAGCCAGAGTATTTGAGCTTGCAATTTTCAAATATGCTACCAAAACATTGCAATTAAATTTATAGTAGCCAAAAACACTAGTGCTAAAAATGCTATAGTTGTGGACCATGAAAATGATAAAAATGCTATGTAATAACCTAGGAAACTTGTCTGAACATAACCAATGTAGAAATAACAAATTATGGCCTATAAAAACAAGATTTGTACATAATTTTAAGGAATTTTTGGGGAAATCATTCAAACACTTTAATAACTTGAGATTTGTTTGGAGTAGAGCAGAGATCTAAAAATCTGAAATCATTTCCCAACATTGATCATTGAGAACACTAAAGACTTGTTATAGCCTATAGATTAAGCAAGCTAGACATGTTTGGAAGGATTGCGGTACATCAAATATTTAATAGTTATTCTACAAAACTTTGTATAACATTTTAAGATTTTTACTTTATCACTCTATATTCTCTTATTAACATTAATAAAAAATTCACAGTTGTTTTTGGTGACATTTTTTGCATATATTTTGCATTACATCTTGGTTTGCTCTCAGACCCAATGTTGGATATGCATTATTTCATATGTTATTGTCTATTTTTTTTTGCTTCATTCAGTAATAGATTTTTAAAGTGCTTAGTTGATTGACAAGACTACATAAGATGCTTTGAATCCTTTTGAGTCCAGTGGATCTTAAGGTTGAAAGTGTTCCACACTAAAATCTTCAATGTCTAGTGTCAAATTTTTCAATTGTTACACCTAGCTTAATAACTCCATTTATGAGCTTGTAGAACTCAAACAAAAAGCTTTAGAACTCCATGACCTAAAAGGTATCCCATGTAGTCTTCTTTCTCATAGAGCATATGAAAAGGTAGAAGTAGGCAAAGTTGAGGAATTAGGATAAGTACCTAGTATTCTAACTTATATTCTCCTATTGTAAGTAGCTAGAGTTAAAAAGGTATGAGTAGATGGGGTTGAGGACTTTGGGATATGTGCTAGTTGTTCTAATTTGCCCAATCCTATTATTAATATAGAATTGAGAACTTAATGGTATGTGCTTGGTATTCTAGCCTATCCTCTCCTAGTGGCCATTATACTAGTTGCAAAAAGACTAAGCTTAATTATTATACTTTTATGTTATATCATTACTAAGGTTATGTGGTGTTGAAATTCTAAATAATTGTAATATAGATACACCTCAACATATATAGTGCAATCAAGGGTCTTACCACTAGGCCAACACCTCATTATTATATCATCACTGAGGTTATGGGGTGTTAGAAAACATGAACTAGGGCTTCTAGATCAAGTGTCTTATTACTAGGCTAACACCTCATTATTATTATCATTGTGGTTATGATAGGTATTTATGAAGCATCAAAGTGTTGTGTTGATAGGGCACATCGATGTAGCATTTTTTGTATTTATGTTTCCTTGATGATATAGCTCCATAATAAAGTATATAAATATGGTGCTCTCATTGTGTAAAGAAGAGTTTTCAAAATAGCTTAGCAAAGTTCTTGCAGTTTGTTCATTTGAGAGTTAGAATATTTTCTAAATGTCTACAGTAGGAGTCAAAAAGTGTACAGATCTTTATTTGAGCACTGATGTACCTAAGCATAACAGTATAAATAGTAATAAAGACAAGCCTTTTGATTAAACCTTGTAGCACTCAGAATAGATTAATGATTTATTTTTGCATTTACCATTTTTATTAATTAGATAGTTAATTAAGATAATTAAGAATTTAATTGATTAACTAATTAAGCTAAATAGATTAAACACATAGGTACAATTGTTGAGTATAACATACAACACTTGGTAATCTAAGTAGCACTTAACACTTGGTAATCCAACAATGTTGTATGTGTTTAGGATGTGTACAAAAAGTGGGACCATATGCTTATGTTAGGATTGTTAATTATTAATTAGTAATCAGATTAGTTAAATTGGTTAATGAATTGAGTTTCAACTTGTTATCAATCATAGGTGAATAAAATATAAAATAATAAAAACCATGTGTCCCAATTATACTTAACCATACAACTAAGCTTTACAAGTGTAGTTGGAAAGACAATGATCATCACGATTAGATTTTACTTCCTAGAACTAATGTACTTGAGAACTTAAGGTCTATAGAATTTAACCAGATTGCATGTGAATGCCTGCAATTCATATGGTTGGACGTAGGGTATACTCACCGCTCATTATTGGCACCATTGCCAGGGACCTTTAGTTTGTTATATGCACTATCTAGGACTTAGTGAAAAATTATTTAACATCATTAGAATGAACCCTAAAGTCATATCATACATCAAAATAACTAAAAAAATTATAAGAAAGCACATTTCATTTCTTGTCTTCTAATACAAGATGTATTCTTCTCATAGGAGTGATTCTTTGCCCAAGTCTGATGTAGTAAATCAATGGTGCCCTAGTAATATAGAGTGATATATGCTCATCATGATGAGTATGTATCCAATTTTACCTTTTTCCTACACCAAGATGAACACCTGTAGTGGCAAGACATGAAGGACAACATTGTGTTATTGCCCAATCAATCCATTCTTGCGATGCTCCATCAAAATATTATGCGATTGGGCATCCAAGGACTTCATGTTGAATATGTTTTGTAGGATAGTGATGCCAGGGATTATCACCCCATTGATGCACAATATCTAAGGGATTGACAACTAGAGCAGTGTTACGAGTCTACAAAGGGAAAGTGTTCTAATAATCTTTCATTCCTAATGTACCAAAAAGATGGTGGAGAACCCTTTTTTGGGAGGGCTTTTATATAGAGAGACTCCTCTCTTTAACCTTGGTGAAGGAGGTCAAAACTAGAACTTGCATTCTATGATACATAATCCTAGTTTTGGCAAGAATGGATTCCATGACAAAAGGGGATCCACAGAAGAGTGTCATGGTAAGGATGTGAGTAAGCAATGTGATTATGATCATGGCTATGACCACCAAAGAGGGGATGGTAGGCACTGTGATGGTGCTACTCCTCCTTCCTCTTCACCTTCATCATAATCTTCTTCCTCTTTTGGCTCTGAACGCAACCATAGGGGACATAATCATCATGGAGGTGATCGATGGGACCAAGATGATCATAGGGACTATCAAAAAAGTTGAGATTTGGGATGTGAGCATTCAAGAGAGGCTCATCACCATGAAAGAAGAGCTAGCAGAGGACATTGTAGGCACTAAGGGCATGGCTAAGATGAGCCTTTTCTCATCACTTGAAGTATGCTAAACATCGTAGAGGTAGTAAGAATTTTGATAAGGCATGTGAAAGATAGTAGGATCAAGTGATTGGATATGAATACAATCCCCAAGTTTGAAGGGGGGTATAACTCTAATCTAAAAAATCATCTTTAGGCTTGTTGTAATGCCTATGCCTTACAAAACATAGAAAATGACTAGAAAAAGCTCAAGTTATTTCATAGGATACTCATCAAAGAAGTAGAAAGCTAGTACTAGTCCTTGGAATCAAAATAAATCCATAGATAAAGTATGATGCTTGAACTATTCAATGAAAAGTATCAAACATACTTCTAAGTGTAGAATTTGAGAAGGTAGTTCCAAGGTTAGAAGCAAGAAACACATAAGTCCTTGGATGCCACCATGGATAGATATTATTTCTTATTACACTGATGCCTTCACCATGGTTACTCTTAGCAGGAACAACTTTGCCACATCATACAAAATATTCACTTTGAAATGAGAAAAGCTCTTGGGATTTATGCCCAGGGAAGACTATTAGAATTAAGAGCCCATCAGATCCAAAGGCTGATCGAGTAGGTAGAAAAAGAAGAAGGAGAGTTGAGAAAACATGAAAATGTAGAAGAATACAACTGAGATCCTTCCATTCATAAGAGGAAGATATTATTCTATGATAGTGAGGAGGAATCACCACTTGATGATATGGTGAATCAGAAAACCTTACTAATTCAAAAATTTATGTTTGAAATTTTGGCTAAGTTAAATTAGATGTGGGACTCTATGGATAGCGGATTTCAAGCTATTCTAAAAATTGCTGACGAGTCCAAAGAATAAAGTAGTAATTTTAGGAGATGAAAGGAAGCTAAACATGCCAATCAAAGGGGTAAGGACAAGATTGTTGTGGTAGAGGAAGTTGTGGAAATTAAATTAGATGATGATGGTGGGTGTGACATCTACCAATATGAACATCCTAAGGGATGTTGCCTCATCGTATCACACTTATAGAAGTCTAAGATGTATGCTCTTAATCTATGACTAGAAAAAAAGACAAACACCGAGAAGATTGCCTTATCCTCAAGGTAATCCTAAGAAGTTTCATCAGTAATAATAATATTATCCAAGTGGTACTCCACCACAACCATACAAGTAGTATTAGTAGTGGTAGCAACCATAGTCATGGAAACTATCAGTGCCAAGGCAATAGTACCCTTACAGATAACTAGATCCATATGGGTAATACATTTAACAACCCCTCTCTCCATGTGACTCTTCTAGTCACATTTCTCCTTTCCAACATCATTACTATTGTCCTGAATACTATAGAACTTATTCTTCACATTTCAAGAGGGATACCACATTCCATCCTTATCCTCCTCCTATTTTTTCACTTGTTCATCCAATGTCAACATAGCTATTACCTACTCCATCCATGTAGTATGAGCTTCCAAACCAACCATAGTAACATAATGCTACCAAGGTCATCAATTTAAAACTAGCTAATCAATTGAGTGGTTTGGAATTGCATGCTCATAAAAGACCATTTTTTGACCCAAAAACCTTACTAAGACTTCACAAACTTAGGTAGTTGCTCAGCCTACTCCTTTCTCATCCTTTGGAAACCATTCCATTGAGAACCCTTCAAAACAAATGCCATCCACAATCCATATTGTTATGCTCAATCATGCCATATCTAATTGGATTTAGGCTAGTAACCTTCCCAGGAAATTTTTTAATCATGGGAATCCTCTTATCCATTTATAGATTATTGGGAATGAACCATGTAAAACTCTTCTTGATTTAGGTCTTGATGTTAACTTGATTTCTCATGAGATGTATACTACTTGGAATCTATTACCTCTCAAGAAAAGCAATATCCAACTAGAATTGGTAGACTAGACCATTATTGTTCCATCGAGATTAGTAGAAGACATTGTGACCACTATTTATGGATGGTCTTATCTTGTTGATTTCCTAGTAATCAAGGTTGAGAACTATAAGGGGGACTTCCCAACCATTATGGGATGGGCATGGCTAAGCATTGTTGATGCAAGAATGGGAATTAGAGATTTTCTTAAGAAATATCTAAAGAAAATGCATTTGGAAAGATCAAGAAGAAGCAAGTTCCATGCATCACATATAGTGATATAAGGTGAAATTGCATGTAGAAACTCTGAACCATGAAATGAGCATCTATTTATGCATGTAGGTAGTGTGCACATGAAGTAGATATTAAAAGGTGTATGTACATAATAGCCATAAAACAAGAGAGCACCGAATGGCTGACCACTAATTTTGAAAGTAGCACAATGCACATGGAACCTAATGAGAGCCTGACATGTGCTTATGTTGTAGGCATGGATGAACTAGAGCAAGGTCATCACCAACTCTCTAATAATGAAAATAATGATACTAATTAGGAAGATTTGGAGATTCCTGAGAATTTCAAGTAGTTAAAAAATCTACCTATCAGCCTAGAATATGCATTTATGAAAAATGATAAGTTGGTCATACTTAATGCCAAACATGCTCTCAAGAAAAAAGAAAAATTATTGAAAGTGATAAAGAGATGGTCAACAATATTTTCTTGGTCATATCCTAAACTCATTGAAATTAATCCATGGATATGCTAGCACTACATTTATACCAATCTATCCATGAAGCTAAAGAGACAACCACAATGGTGGTTGAACCAAAAATTGAAGTAGATCATCAAAGAAGAGATTAAGCGACTCCTTAGGGTTGGGTTCATCTACCCCATTGTGGATAGTGGGTGGGTCAATCCACTCATGTTAGTTTCAAAGTAAGGTGGAAAATGATGGGTTTGTATCGAGTTTAGGCTATTAAACATGGTAACATTCAAAGATAATTTTTCATTGTCATTCATTGATCAGGTGCTAGACACCATATCTAGGCATTGCTATTATTGTTTTCTAGATGGTTATAGTAGCTATAACCAAATATAGATTGCACTAGAAGACCAAGCCAAAACAAAATTCATGAGTTTCTAGGGGACCTTCACATATTGCAAGATGTCTTTTGGTTTATGTAATGCTCCTGTTACTTTTGAACCCCTAGTCTTAAGCATCTTTCAATAGGAAATAGGTAGTAGAGTGGAAATCTTTATGGATGACTTCTCAACTTATGGTGCTACATTTGAGCAAGCCTTAGACCACCTTGAGCAAGTACTCAAAATATTTGTAGAAACAAACCTATTACTCAATTGGCAAAAGGGCCATCTCATGGTCCAAGAAGGCATTATATTGGGGCATAAAATTTTGCAAGGAGGGATCAAGGTAGACCTTGAAAAGATAAGGGTCATTCAAGGAATCACCCATCAACTAGAAACTATAAAAGATGTTTGGTCATTCCATGGACATACTAGTTACTACCAAATATTTATAGAGAATTTCTTTAAGATCACAAAACTATTTGTCAAATTGACAAAGAAGGATGCTGTATTTGTTTGGACCAAGGAGTGTGAACATGCATTTCAGTAGTTGAAGGAGAAACTCATACAAGCTCTAATTCTATGAGCACTAGATTGGTTCAAATCATTCCATATCATAATGGATGCATCTAATTATGCCTTGGAAGCTATGCTTACATAGTTGGATGATCAAAAACATCCATATTATATCCACTGCATAATCCAAAGCATTGTGGGTATGCGACTCAATTACACAACCACATAGAAAAAATTCATGGCAATGGTGTATGCTCTAGAAATGTTTAGGCACTATGTGCTTGGATATAAAGTGTTTGTGCACACTGACCACAATGCATCCGCTTCCTAATGAATAAGTTAATAGTACGTCCCCATGTTATATGGTGGCTTGTGATCTTGCAGGAATTCAATATTACAATGGTAGATTAAAAGGGGATTGAGAATTTTGTTATTGACCATATTTCTTGGTTATGATGGGATGACAAAGGGAGGAGAATCCACTCTTTGATCAATTCCTAGATGAACTCTTGCTTGCTAGTGCAATTAATAAACCAATGTCCACAAAATCAAAATGGTATGATGGCTTCCTCAATTTTTGGAAACTCATGCAATGCTTGGTGGTTGAACATAAATTAAC
Organism: Gnetum montanum; assembly: GCA_015680685.1. Classification (NCBI taxonomy): domain Eukaryota; kingdom Viridiplantae; phylum Streptophyta; class Gnetopsida; order Gnetales; family Gnetaceae; genus Gnetum; species Gnetum montanum. The sequence goes on from MNCI01000071.1 coordinate 20,394, forward strand.
AACATTCTATCACCCCTAAGCCAATAGTCAAGAAGAGTTTACTAACAGGAAGATCACAAAGATTCTAACAAAAGCTATTAGTAAATATAGGAGAGATTGGAGCACAAAACTTAGTGATGCCCTTTGGGCCTACCGCTCAACATGAAAACTCTTTATTGGCTACTCTCCCTATGAGTTGGTATATGGAAAAATTCCAATGCTTCCAATTCAATCCGAGATTTGTACACTCTCAATAGCTAGTGACTTAGACCTTGACCTAAGTCTGGCACAAAAAAAAAGACTAATCAACCTAAATGTGCTAGGTGAAAATCACTTAGTGGCCTTGTCCATAAATGAAGTGCATAAGACATTTAACAAAAAATGACATGACCTAGCAATCAAAAGGATCAAACTTCAACCTAGAGATAAGGTCCTCTACTAGGAACCCACACATGTTCCTCAAAAAACCAAATTTCAAACATTGTGGAAGGGGCCTTATATAATTAATGAAATCCTTCCTTCAAGGGCCATGATCATATACAAACTTGAAAGACCAAATAAGAAGCAGTTTGTCAACATCCAATAGGTAAAGCCTTTCCACAAGCTCAAGCAAGCCAGTGCAACAAATTCCTCAATGGATGAACAACCATGCTTAATTTTTTGGATCTTCTCCTTCCAACTTAGTCATGGTAGAGATGGCCATCCATGCTAATCATATACGTGGCTACTCAGTTTTTCTACTTTTTGTTTTTGCAAATTTTTTATTTTATACCTCTTCAATTTTAAAACTTTTTCTTATTTTACATCATTTTTTTTGTTTTACACCATTGCTAGTACATTTAAAATTTTCTTAAATATTTTATACTTTCTTATATATTTCACTTTATTTTATTTTAGTGTGATTTTCTAATTTTTGTTAATAAATGTGCTTTGTGCCAATATGACACAATGGTATTGTAGTTGTTGCTAATGGTGGTTTGTGCTTAATGTTTTTATTTGCTAATATCTAGTTTCTATTTTTGAATTTTTGTATCGATGAATAAGGCATGGTTTCTTTTTCATGGAATAGGCAATGAATCTACAACATCCACCCATCCACAAAGATCTATGGTTTTCCTTGTTTTGGGAATATGAGGTCCCTTTCATTAAATAAATGTTTAATAAATTTTTGACCTTGGTGGTTTCTATAATTAGAAAGGATTCAAAGGTTTGCACAAGGTATGAATTCAAGGGGAATCAATACTCTTTGTACTCTTCTACTTGGGTGCATGAGTGTTTTCATGGATTTCTTACCATTCCATGTTGATCATAAAAAAAGAAGTTAAATAAGTCTTTTCATGGTGTGGTTCCCATCCAAAAATTTAAAAGAAAGATAGAAGAAAAGAAATAAAGAAAAAAATAAAATATAAAAAATGATGGAAATTCAAAGCACACTCTTAGACAAATAAACAGGCTACAAGCACTGGTTATGAGACTAGAAATACATGTTACCCATGCTCAAAGGTTCCCTCTAACTAAGGCCCTCTCTCACTTCCTCCTTCTCTTTTCCTCTCTTTAAGGAATAATGGTTGTTCTATGGAAGCACTCTTGTGTTTCAAACTGAAATCAGTTGGTTTTGGTATGGACTAAGGATGGATATTCTCAAGTCATTTAAACAAAAATTCATAAGGAACTTCTTATGACCTCAATTTGGAACTTCATTCTACCTTCTCCATCACCCATCCATGCTATCCATAACTCACCTCACTGCTAGTGTCCATGTTCTTGTTCAGTGTCTTTGTCTAACATGCTTGAATTCTTTGGTAGAGTCTTCTAGGTTTTGGTCCTTAACTTTTATAAACCATTAATCATCTATGGGTTTCATAAACTCCTTGGGTTGAGATTATGCAAGGGCAAATAAGGCATGTACCTACTATGGGAAGGATCCACTTATATATCTCTTAGTTGGGTTGGTGAAGCATATTAGGCATTTTTACAATCAAAATATTTCATTCACCTGTCTTTTGCATTCAATCATGTGCTCCTTTAAATATTTTCTTTAATTAACATATTTCACCATCAAATTTTTGAATTTTTGAGCTTTCAAAGACCCTCTTCAATGATTTCATCATATTCTTAGCTTTTCCGGAACTCCATAGATCCCAAATTCATTCAAAAATTCCTTGTATATTTTGAAATATTCCAATTTGAAAATTTTGTTTATGTACTTCAAAAATGGGGCCTCATCAATAGAGCCCATGGGTATACGTAGCCCCATTGATGTAATGCAAAAATCCTATTTATATGTGTGACCCCGTTTGAAATTTTCACATTTTCTCTCAAAAACCCAAGGAGTTTTTTGTAGTTTTTAGAGCCTAGAACCTTCAAGAGTCCATAACTTTCTAATCATTTATTTGAATCACTCCATTTCTTGACCTTGTAGCCCCTAGAGGTAAGCTCTTGACCGTGGGGGTCACAAATGGGCCATTTTTGATAGAAACGTTTTTGACATTTTTCTAACTCCCACAAAAGTTTAACTAAGAAATCAACATTAAAACACAAAATTACAAGAGTTAAACCTTTTCAATGAGCTTCAGTGATAGTTATAATAAAAAAATATTAATTAATAAAATAATAATAAAATAATCAATTTTCTATGGTCCAACAGTAGCCAAGTGTAACTAATTAATAAGATAAGGTATCCAAATATTCTAAGTTACACATTATATCTACTAATCCATAGATGTGTTGTGACCACATATGACACCAAGAGGCAAACACATAAGGAAGGAGGACCATCTCAACCAAGGGAAAAACAACCAAGAATAAAAAGGGGCAAAAAATAGGCCTAGGAAGAACCAATTGCAACCCATGCTATGAGACCTCTTAGCGAGGAAGTTGAAGTGGAGTCTATTTGTTAGATTCTAGAATAAGTGGTAGCAACAAAACATTCCCACTAGGATGAGGCTCTAGCTAATAAGCGAGCCTTGAGGTGACCTTGATGGAAGCTTGCCTAAACCAAATCAAATCAAGGAAAGTCTAGAAAATAATGCTTCAAGATTTAAACTTTGGCTCTTTCTTGGATCAAGAACCTAAACAGGTATAGGACCAACTAAAGACCTTTTCGATGTGGCTAGTTATCACTTACATCAAGGAGTGGTATATGGAGATACATTTCTATTTTGGAGCAATAGGGAGGCTAGTTCAACAATCAAGATCAAGGACATTTTAGTGTCCTACTTGATGCAAACCATTGCAAAGGCACTTGGGTTACCTAAAGTTGGGACAAATCTCGCTGAGATTCTAATGTAGGTGGATCCTAGCATTAAATGTGGAATGGATTCAGTGATTCTATGGTATCAACCATAAGTAGTATAGTGCACTCACACTAGTAGAGAGAATCTATTACAAGATTGTAGCCTTTCACCTAAATCCCACAGTGAGGTCCAATAAGATCACTATCTTTTCTACCTGTGCCTGTGCTACTCTAAGTGAAAGATTCCTAGTCACCCTTCCACAACTAATCTATCTAGAGATAAAGAAGTAGTTCAAGGAGAATGAATGTGGAAGGAATGCACTCCCCTTCCTATGTATCATTAGAAAGCTATGTTGAAGGGGACGAATAGCCCACTATACCAATGATGTTGTTCAATGTGCTTCAATCACTAATTGGGTAGAGATGATGAAGGACAAAACTCCTATAACAACAATCCAAGAAGAGGAGGAGCAACAACCACCTCCACCTACTACTCAAAGAATAGTTTTGGACATTGGTGCAACATGCCAATGGTTTCATGAGTTCCAAGAATGAATCTTGAGCAAGTAAGAGTAATAGGAAGGCACAAGTGGTGGAGACCCATCTGTGTGTTGGCCCACCATGAGTCACCTAAATAAGGTGGCCTGAATAGTTAGCCAAATGGAGGGAGGTGGATCCATTTTTTCTACCTAATTAATACAATTATCTATGAGGTTGAATCCTAGTGCTAGAGAGGTAACAATATCTCTCTTAAAAAATAGCAATTCCCAAAGATTTCTAGGAATGCCACAACCTTTTAGATGTACTTGGAGGAGGGTTAGGAGGCAACAGTACCAGTGATGCAACATGAAGGGTAATAAATAGTAACAAAGGTCATTGTTGAAATAATTATCAAGATACTCAATGCACCTACTGCATCTATACCAAACATCACTATACTTAAATATGTGCAAATGTCCATAGGGATGATAAGCAGTAGACTAAGTGTAGCACAACATGAACAATTACTAGAATGATTGATAGGAATTGAGCAACTACTTCCAAATGTCTTCGACCTTTTGGATAGCATAACTATAACCCAGTTGGAGCTACTAGAGGTAAATAGTAAGAGTATTATTTTGGAGGGGCAAATTGAAATAGCCAAGGAGTTGAATAAATGCTTGGTTGCGGAAGCTGCTAAACTAAGAGCCTAGATTGTTGACCTTACATTTCTCAGCCTAGCATTGATAAGAGATGAAGCTCTTAAATAGCTTCAAACCAGGTTGAAAGGGGTTGAGGTTGTAATGGAGATAACAATATTCTACTAATCCTTGGTAGAGGCCATCCAAAATAAAATTCAAAAGGCCTTGAATTTGACTTGCTAGGAGAATGTTTAGCTGACTGTAGAATATCATCGCCTATGAAACATTAATGCACATAAACAATAATTGATTGATTTTATCCATAAATAGTAGGAGCAACTAGCAAGAGTAAATACAAAGTTAAAGAGATTGGTAGCTAAGAACAAAAACCTTTCCATGGAGGAGGCCTATGCCCTTCACCAAAAGATTATAATAGAAGTAGCTTTCTAGAAATCATAGGCTCTTAAATTTGAGAGAGTCAAATATTGCTACAGAGACTAGGTTGGTCTACAAAAGGAAATAAATGAGAAATACATTCAAGTGGTGAAGGTAGAGGGGAATGAGACCCTCCAGCAACTCCAACAAGGACCTGAATTATAGTAGCCCATCATTGATGGGATTGATTAATATAATAAAGCAAGATTTTTCCTAAAGGAATTGCAAATAGGGGAGATGATCGAATACATGGAACTTACCAACCTTCGATATGAAAACCTAGCTATGTTGATAGTTGGATGACTATGGTCAGAACTGGAAAAGTAGATGACCAGCTCATACTTGTTGTATGAGGTTGAGTTCATGCACCACAAGGACACCAAACAAAAGCTTGTAGTGGCAAACAATGAACTCGAGGTTCTCAATGGTAAATATACTAATTAGAGATCCACTACCAAGGACTTATTCAAATGAATGAATGACTATAAGGACTTATTCAAATGAATGAATGACTATCAAGAGCTGCAAAATGTAGTCAAGGTATTCAATGTCAAATATAAATAATTTGCTACCTAATTCATCAACATCAAAGAGTTATTTCCATTAATGCCCTGTCAGTGGGATATCCCCATTCTAGTTCACATTGGTGATGCCATGTGGACTATGAATGATCCTTGAAGCAAAGAGAAGAAGATAAAGGCATTACTATATGCCTTTTTCCTTCCACTGAAGGTAGCATTTGTAGCAAGATAGCCATAGCCTCCTCAACCACTACTTGCACTCGTTGCTGGTGAAGGTCCTTTGGAACCTCAGGAACCTTCACTGCCTGGGACTATTTGATCTTCTCAACCACCTTCATGCCATCAGAGGATGTCCTTTCTAGTTTGAGTAGTCATATCATGTTGTTTAATTTTGTGTCATGAACACCAAAAATTTTGTAATGATGTCGATCTATAAACCTAGGCACTCAGTTTTGTTGTGTCAAGTGTCAGTTAATAATTCCATACCTTCCCAATTTTGTAAACAAACTTGAGGATGAGTTTTCATTTAGTTGTGGGGGTATGATGAAGCATTAAAGTGTCATGTCAGTGGATCCTTGTCAATGTTCCCTTGTCAATCAGCCCCCATCAATGTCATGTTTCCCCATCAATGAGGCCCCATCAACATAACATTTGTTGCATTTTTGAGGCCTTATTGATGTAGATTCACAATAAAGTCTATAAATATGGTGCTCTCGCCATGTAAAGAAGAGCTTTCAGAATATCTTAGCAAAGTTCTCATAGTTTTTTCATTTGAGAGTTAGAATATTTTTTGAGTTCCCACAGCATGAGTCAGAAAGTGATCTTTATTCAAGCGCTAATTTACCTAAGCACTACAGTGTGAATAGCAATAAGGATGGGCCTTTGATCAAACCTTGGAGCCCTTGGACTAAATTAATGATTTATTTTTTCATTTACCATTTTCATTAATTATGTAATTAATTAAGATAAGTAAGAATTTAATTAATTAATTAATTAAGCTAAATAGATTAGACACATAAGTACAACTGCTTTGAGCATAACATACAACACTTGGTAATCCCAACATCGCTTAATGCTTGGTAACCTAGTAGTGTTGTATGCATTCAGGTTGTGTATGTAAAGTAGAATTGATGCTTATGTTAGGATAGTTAATTATTAATTACTAGAAAAATTAGTTAAATTGGTTAATAAATTGAGTTTCAACTTGTTATCAATTGTAGATGAATAAAATATAAAATAATAAAAATCATGTGCTCCAATTACACTTAACCATACAACTAAGCTTTACAAGTGTAGTTGGAATGACAATGATCGTCATAATTAGATTTCACTTCCTAGAACCAGTGTACATGGGAACTTAAGGTCTATGATATTTGACTTAATTGCATGTGAACACTTATAATTCATATGGTTGGGCATAGGGTATACTTGTTGTTCATCAGGTATCCTTTATATAATATTAGCACATCACTTATATTGGAACTTGAAATAAGTGAAACATAGCTACACCCTAGATATATAGTCTAATTAGAACTTTATATAACTCAACATTACCCACTAGAATTAAATCCATGACTTGGAGCTTCCAAATCAACTATCTTACTACTAGGCTAACACATCATTGTTTTTAGCACATCCCTTATGATCAAGCCTATGCCTTATACATTACAAACTACATACCTTAACCAAGTTAGCCATGTCTTCCAAATTGAAATGGTATACTCCAAGTCATGTGTTCAATTATAGTGGGAAATTTCTAGTTATAAAGTTCTAATTGAATTATATATATTGGGATGTACCTATACTACAATTATTTTATGGTTCCAAAAAACTAGCAATGGTAGAACTAAATTATTCATAATAATAAACTTGATGTATTGTTTTTTAAGGAAGGTTAAATAAATAATGTAAGCATTAGTTGTAATTCAATTGGGTGGCTCATAAGATTAACACCCTAGTGTTGGGTTCACTAGTAGAGCAATTTATTTTTCTTGGGATCTCTTTTCACCTTTACACATACTCATGATGGTTTTCACTAGTAATAAATGATATGTCCATGGTCATTGGCATAATAGGAATGAGCATAATGGACATGACCATTTGTGATAATTACAATCAAAGGAAAAGGTAGAAGGGAAAAAAATATTAGGAGAACATCGAACCCTAAAAATAATATTAATAATAACTAAAAAAATTCAAAATACATGAAAACTAGATGGAAAGTAGTATCTATTTATAATATATATCTATAATTTCACTAAAAGGATCTTGCAAAAAATGTGGTAAATTTTAGTTCATTTACTATATTGGAAATTATTCAATTCACCATTTTAGTAGATTTAATGCATTCCATAATAATTTTAGTTAGATAGCATAATAAGGATAACTGATTTTAAGTTTGTTAATAAATCTTATGCTACAAAATATTTTTGAATTCTCATGGATTATTATTTTCATTGATGCATGCTCCCTTGCTCTTTAGAATTTCATTCCTCATACCAATATGAAGTTATAAACCTAAAAGCTACCAATTTGCTTGAAGAAAATATGTTGATATTATAAATGAAATATTTTTTTAGAATTATTGATATGCTCTCCTAGAGTGTTATGGATGAAATATTATTTAGGATTGCTAATCTATGGTTGGTAGTTGGCCTCTCAACCAAAAAAAAAAGCTTTTCAATTTTAAGGATGTCTACTCTGATGTACAAACTTAGAATTGAAATAATTTTTTCAAGAAATAAGAAAAGAAAATTAATTGTTAGTAGGAAGAATGATTCTCATCCTCACAACATTTGCATCACTTTCAACATTATTGCTTAAACTAAAAATAGTGTAAGAATTTGAAGTAGTAATAGAAAGATTTAGTGAAATACCAACTTTTATAGAAGAGAAAGTTCCAATAGAAATTGATGGCATAAATTATCAAATAAATTGTCAATCATAGTTGACCTTATGTTAAGATTCTTTGTCATTAGGATTATGCTACTTCTTAATATAAAGTTTAATCTTTGAGTTAACAATATTGTTGTCAGATGACAATATATGTTCCTCATAAGCTACTTGTTTGGACTAATTAATACTTCCTCTATAAAAGAATCCACATAAGCTTCTATCTTATCTAGTTACTAAAGGAAATGATTATGATAATTAAGAATAGTTTTTGGAAAATGGTCTAAATTAGAAAGAAAATCCTCAAGATCAAAACCCTCTTAAGAAAATATACAATGAAAATATCTCTTAAGAAAATCATTGATAAGAAGAGGATTAAAAATAATATGATCATCGACTTCTAGAAAATCAAGAATCAATAAATTAGCTTTACTTTCAAGAATTTAAATAATTTTCATATGGTTCTTCCTTTATTCTCAACTAGGAAAGATGAATATTAATAAGAGCATTTTTTGAATTATCCATACCCCATTTTTATTTGATAAAGTGAATATCGAAGATTACTGTTAGTGGAATCATATTAAAAAGAAGTGTTTATGTGTTAAATGTCATCACAATTTTTGTTTTTAGTCTTTCTTCATTCACTAGAAATTTTTTTACACAAGCAATGAGAAAAATTTCTAAGCATTTATTTGGCATGTAATGAACAATCAATCCAACTAGAATTATCAAGGATCTCCTTTTAGCATTTTAGATCAATCTTATAATATCTATTCCACATGAAGAAAGAAATAGAGATGCATTTATGCAAAAAAGAGCATACTATTGAACTTCATATTTAAAATCAAATTCCAAATTAAGAGAAATAGAAAAAAAATTTGATAGTATTATATCATTATGCATTTTAACCTTTTCATTAAAAAACCAATGAAAGTAGTTGGAAGAATAGAATTGATAAAGTCTTTCAAATATTCAATTACTTCCCTCTCAAAATTTAGATCATATAAACTAATCATCAAGATGAGTATAGAAACTAACAACATCAAATAAAAAAAATTGTTTCTCAAGATTGTTCCAAATAAAGTGCTCATGACATACAAGCTGAGAAGATGCTCCACCAATTTTATTATAAGAATTTTTCAACATATTAAAATCACCACCAAAAAGCCAATGAATATTAACAACTTAGCAGAAGAAATTACCATAGAATAATTGTATTTTCATAATTAGTAAAAACATAAATGTTGTAAATAGCAAATGAACATGGAACACCTTAAAGAATTTTCCAAAAAATAATTATTTTTTCTTAAGAGATGATTTTATTCAACTAGAAATTATTGATAATAAAAAGTGAAGCATCATGATCCATATGACTAGAAAATGACACTATCGAATTTTTAAAAATGTTGTTACCAAGAATAATAATATTTGATTTGGAATTTTCAATCTCTTGAAGAATAATAAAACCTATTGAAAACATGAATGGTTGAGTTGGTTATATGCTCATCCTAGAAGTACCTCTAGTTATGATGTTAGTATCTCTAGTGGCCTTAGTTATGCATACATTTAGCACATTTAAAAATTCAATCGATAAGTTGATTCAATGTTTAATCATATAATAGTTATAAACAATGAGGTATTAGTTTATGATTAGTCACTTTTTTGGTTGAGTTGAAGAGGTCTTGTTGATGCAGCCATATCAACTAGGCCTCGTCGATGAGGTCCCATTAGCACATACAATGATGCATCAATGAGGCACCATCAACACAAGGTTTGATTTTTCCTATAAATATGAGCTTGTCAGCCACATTTATGGCATGTCTTGTTGTAGTATTAGCAAAGCTATTGTGGTTTTTCCATTTGAAAGTTAGAATATTTTTCTGAGTGCCCACAATAGGAGTCATTAAGTGTATAGATCTTTATTCGAGCATTGTTGTACTTGAGCACAACAGTGTGTGCAACAATAAAGATGAGCTTTCTAATAAACCTTGAAACATTTTGGATAGATTAAATATTTCATTTATTCATTTAATGTTTCAATCAGTTATTCAATATTTTCCATTAATTAAGCTAATTAAGATAATTAAGCAAGATAAACTAGATAGATTAAATACATAAGTACGATAACTTCGAGTGTAACATGTATTTGCTTAGTAATCCCAACAGTGTTAGTGCTTGGTGCATCTAATAGCATAGTGCTTGGTAACCCAACAATGGATATGTGTGTTTAGGATGTGTATGGAAAGTGGGAATGGATGCGTATGCTAGGATTAGTTAGAGACCAGTTAGTTACTTAATCTAGATTAGTCATTAAATTACTCTATATATCTCTCTCTCTTCAAGCACCAAAAAACATAAAACATAAAATAGTAAAAATGATATGCCTTGATTACTTTTAACCATATCATTATGCTTACTAAGTGTAATCAGGAAGACAATGAATGACCTTAGGACAAGATTCACTTCTTAGAAGACTAGTGTATTGGAAATTGTAAAGTCCATGGAATTTGATTGAATCATGTGTGAAAGCTTTGTGATTCATATGGTTGGATGTAGGGGTACCTCACCACTCATCATTGGCACCATTGTTGGGGACTTTGTTTGTTGAAACATGTGCTATCTAGGATTAGTGAATATTACTTATATCATTGGATGAACTCAAGGCCAACATTAGTTTCACACAACATATAACTATTAAACACACTGATAATCTGATTTGTTTTGCAAAATGTCTTCTTCTTCTCATAAATGTAAAGATGTCAAACCACCAGTCCCACAGGAGTGCAAAGTGGTATATACTTATCCAGATGAGTATGTATTAGACTTCACCTTCATCCTACATCAGGAGAACAATTGTGATGGCATGATATGGATGGTAACATCATCTTGCCCCCTAATCAATCTATACCCAGGATGCTATTTCAAACTCTTAAGAAGTTGGAAATTCAAGACCTTCATGAGGAATACATTGTGAATGGTTATGACACTTGGGACTACCATCCCGCTGAAACACAACACAAGTGAGATTGACATCAAGAGAAGCACCATGAGGCTATGAAGGGAAAAAATTTCACTAATCCCTTATTCCTACTAGATCAAGATGGTAATGAAGATCCTTTCTTTGAAGGTTTCCAACATGAAGATTCTCCACCCCCTGTTGTTGGTAATGAGGATGTGACCTTGAGTCTGCAATCCACTATTCATAAACTAGGTTTGGAAAAAAGTGATAGTTAAGGTAGGAACTTAGGTAAACATCACAATGGTAAGGGATCTAATAATGGAGGTCGTAATGAGAAAAAAGGTGATGGAAGATATCATGGTGGTGGTGGTGGTCCACCTTCCTCTCCATCCTCTTCATCCAATTTCAAACATTCCTCTTCATCTTCTAGTTCTCATAGAAGCTGCCATCAAAATAATCATGATGAAGGTGATCAACAAGACAAAAATGACTATCAAAGCCATCAAGAATGCAGAGGTGATAGAAATCATCATCGATGTCATCAACACAATCATGATGATGAACCTCTTCTGGTGACTAGAAGTATGCTTAACAGTGCAGAGGTAGTTAGAATTCCAACTATGCATATGAAAGATAGTCAGATCAAGAACTTAGACATGAATAATATTCCATGATTTGAAGGGGGATATAATTCTCATCTGTAGAATCATCTACAAGCTTTCCATGATGCCTGTGCATTACAAAACATTGAAAATGACTGGAAATAACTCAAGATTTTCCCTAGGATACTCATTAAAAAAGCTAAGAGCTGGTACTAGTCCTTGGAACCAAAATCTAAGATTTTCCCTAGGGTACTAGTCCTTGGAATACCATGTTAGAGATGTTTAATGACAAATATGAGATGTACTCCAAAGTGTTTAATCTAAGAAGGAAAATCCAAGGTTGGAAATTGTAATGAAAGCAAACGTCAGTCACTGGAAATACCGAACGGAAGTCCGTGTACATAGTTCCAACCCCGGATCCATATGAGGGCAATGCTGGAGAAGACAAATCCGAGGTGCCTTGAATGATCTTGTCGATCAGACAAGGACTTACTTAATCAGTAAAATTTTTGTGATAATTGGATGGCGAGATGGTGATTTTTATGAGAAGATATAATATCATTAACCTCAAAGGTAATTGAAAATGATGTAATTGATTTAAAGCAATTGTAAAATCTATATAGATAGGACACATGAGATCGGATTTAGAGAACGTGCAATCCCAAGATTTGGGATTTAACTTATGAATAAAATATTTTGGATACAAAGATTACAGGCATCCTTCAATTTAGATGAAGCATGTGCCAATAGCAAGAAAGCTATTTAAAGATAAAACAAGCAAGGGTTGATCTACCTTGTTCTAGCCAATCTGGGCACAAGGAAATCAGACCCGAAGTAGAGTATCTGTCAACTGATTATTTCTGATCAAGGATTCTTGCCAATCACCTCTGATGTTCTCATGATCGCTGGTCCTCTTTTGCTCTCTTGTCAATCTTTGCCAAAGCTATTAACAATTGCCAACGAAAGAGAATCACTCATGGAGAAAATTTTCCTATCCAGAGAAATTCTTGCCAACCCTTTGATCTTTGTCGATTGGAATATTTATAAGGTTAGGGTTAGGAGAAAAATGTGGTTTAGATGATATGTGTCCTGAACCTACAAGATGCCATTGACCTAGTGTGTTTGTGTTTGAAGCTTGTAGTGCCACGCTACATTACGCTCTGAAGCATAATGCGTCGTAAACTGCTTTTGCTGGAGCTTCAGCAACAAACTATTCTTTGATTGCACTGCAATACGCTAGAGAGCTTATTATGGTGTATGAACTATTGCTGCCTAAATTGTGCTATCTCTATCATTGCTTGTATTACATAGCGTCATGCTAGATTACGTTGCATAGCGTAATTCAACGTAAAATAGTGAACCTACAAAAAATTGAAGTGTTTTCATTGCGCTTTCTATGTTTTTTTTCAGTCCTTTTGGGGTTTATTATGCTACATTGCATATTGCAGCATAATATGCCCCTTAACTAAAAAAGAAAACTTGCTGAAATGTGCAACATGCTGTAGATCGTTGCTTAAGCCTTGCGATTTTGCTGGGTCGTTGAAGTCTCAAATTTTTTCCATATTTAATGTTGCGATGGACTGCCTTCTAGCATTATGTTGTGTTATGCAACATTACGCTATGTTGCGTAATGTGATGTAATATGCCAAAAGTTAAGATTTTCGGGACATAGAAAACTTGCAAAGTTGAAAGCTTGCCGTCGTGCACCCCTTGTCTTGTTCTATCCTCTAGAGCTTATTATGTTGTGCTGTGTAGCATGGCAAAACATACCCTTAGCCGAAAAGGGAACTTGCTGAGCCACAACTTGTAGCAAATCCTTGTCTGAGTTGCGAGATTTTGCTGAACTGTTGAGGCCTCGAAATTTTCACGGTGTTTCAATAACCCCTCTTTGTTGATATTTAGAGGGCTTGCTCGAAATACGTTGACAAAGAATACGAAACACCAGAGAGGTAAAGGCATCAACAACGTCCATTGACAATTGCTCAAATGTCGATCTATCAAACCTGAAACTGCAAAGGTGGGGAGGGGGAAAAGAGCATAGAAGGGATTTTATAGAAGTGAGAGGAGGGAGGTTCGGGGAAGACTCAAGTATGTGAACATGAAACTTTCACGAAAAAGTCATTAGGCATTTTTTGTGAGAAGTTACGTTGCCATACTACATGTGAAGGGCTTGCGCAGACGAGTTGTGTTATGCCCATATGGCCTGGATGAATTGTTTTTCATCCATTTTGCCAAGCTTTGCACTATTTTGCTCCTTTTTTTTTGAAAATTACATTCCACGAGGCGAGTTGCATTACGCTAGTTCATGGACATGATGATGCAAAAGAATTGACCAAATGTTCACATTCTGTACAACAAAGGAGAGGGTAAAGGAAGTTGTAAGGATAAGGAAAGGGGAAAGCGAGGTAAGGTACCCAATGGAGGAAGAGGTAGGGTTTGCACTTCCAAGTAGCCAGGCTAGTCTGAGTAGCCACTTCAGAACACTGTGATACCTCACCTTCTAATGAATGCATTTTCAATGAACACTATCATAACAAGTAACTTGTAAAACATAACAGAGAGCAGAGATCCAAAAGCAATCATCCTAATCGCTAGGGAGGCTATTGAAACAAGCGCTGCCTGAAGAGAAAAGGAGAGCGTAGGCCACGAAACAAGGATCGTAGCAAGGAGCAAGGGTCTCAATGTTGATGCCGTAGTTCATGAAGCCACCGTCGACAGCTAGATTCATCTTGCTGAAATGACTAGGCAAAGAACCAGTCAGGTGAACTTGCTAAGCCAAAATCTGGTGATGGCAATGGGCGAAGGCTACTGAAACTATGGATGACCACAATTTCTTTGAGGCCCCAAGTGATGAAGTTGATCCCAAGAGCTACAACTATAGAGTGGCTATCATAGCAACATCTCCGAGGGATCAGTAGCAGGCCTTTCGACATATCCAAGGAATCAGTAGGATGCCAGTGGGATAGTGGTGTTGCATCTGTTCCAATGCCTTACCCATTCCATCTAGTAGGGATGTAGTGCAAGAGTGACCATGCTTACTTGCTTCATGGATTTTCTATTGATAGATTCCAATTTTGAGTCCTGGTTGACCATTGTTGTTGGTTTTAAGTCTCAGCAGACTGTGGTCCCGATTTAACGTTTGGGCAGACTAAAACTTACTAGTTTTATGTCATAGAGGATAGTGGAAGAGCTAGTTTATTGTCCCAGCAGACCATGCTGTGGGTGTTAGTTTTATGTTGTGACCCAGGGACAAGTCTGTGCTAGTTTAGCATCTCAGCAGATGTGTGCTTACCTTGCCAGTTTCACGTCATGGCGAATGGTCAAAAACTTTGCCAGTTTAGTGTCTTGGTGGACGCATGCAAGAAATGACAGTTTTACATCTTAGTGGATGTATACAAATTTGCTAGTTTTACATCGTAGTGGACATGTACAATGTTGCCAGTTTTACATTGTAGCGAATGTTTTTTACCTTTGTGCTTGAGTCGAGTCGACGTTTAGGTGTAGTACTGCTTCAGATACAGATGATTCACTGGATTCGGGTGTTTGTTGCCATTAATGTCTACTAGCATGAATGCTCCATTTCCGTATGTGCTGATAAGTAAGAAAGGGCCTTCCCAACTTGCAGAGAATTTACCTGCTGGTTCACGAACAGGTTTGAGAACCAAGTCTCCTTTCTTGATCGATTGTTGATGCAAGTGGCAATGATGCTTCTATCTCTGCCTGTCTTGATACCTTTAGATGGTGTCAAGCGTCTAGATGCGCTTCTCCTCCACTGAGTCTAAATTCATGATCCTAGACTCGTTGTGTTGAGTCTCATTTATAACCATGGAGAGGATCATTCACAATGAAGAAACCTACAATTCCAAGGGCAACACTACTTCGAATCCATAGACTAGGCTATAGGGCATCCTATCTGTAGTTGTCCTGCACATCATATGATACGCCCATAGCACATAGAGGATTTTCTCATACCATCTCTTTTTGTTGCTACTGAGCATATTTTTTAATAAATTGATGACCACTTTGTTCATTGCCTCTGCTTAGTCATTTGCTTGTGGGTAATAGGGTGAAGAAAAAGATTACTTGATACCAAGGTTATTGCAAAAAGATTTGGTTCCTATACTACTAAATTGTGGCCCATTGTCAGTTACAATAGTCATAGGAAGCCCAAATCTAGTTACTATGTTGTCTAAGATGAAATGGCAAACCTGTTGAGATGTAATCTTCTATAAGGGGATAGTCTCAACCCACTTTGTGAAATACTCAGTGGCAGTGATAATGAATCTATGTCTTGCAGAAGATTTAGGCGTGATGGGACCTATGATATCTAGTCCCCATCATTGGAATGACCAAGTAATCTATGTAGTGTGTAACTTGGTTGGTGACACGTGTATTAAGTTCACATAGCACTGGCACGTGTCACATGTCTTGACCTTGGTAAGATAGTCCTTTTCCATATACGGCCAATAGTACTCTAGGCATCTGATTTTAGCGGCCATGGCTCGTGGGGCTATGTTTCCTCCACATAGCCCCTTGTGGACTTCAATAACTATTCGTTGTGCTTGATCATTATTAATGTAGGTTAGCAATACCCCATCGAAAGAGCGTCTACAGAGAGTACTGTCTCTGATGATGACGTATTGCCTAGCACGCTTGTGCACTGCATCTTTTTGTGCATGTGTTAGCTTGTGCGGTGGTTTGCCATGTAGAAGGTAAGTCTTAATGTTGTCATACCATTCTGGCATTTCCCCTGTGTTTAATGAAGAGATTTGCACTACTTAAATGATAAGGTCTATACATTCCATCATTAATGTAGGCCAAGTGGGAAACAACTGTGGTGGCACGTTTAATGCCAATGTGGCTAGTGCATTGGCTACAGCGTTTTCGTTACACGGCACGTGTTGGGCATCAGTTGTCACGAATTGTTTTAGAAGATCTTTAGCCATATCATAGTAGGGCTATAGATGTACAGCTTTGCAGGGATAGACTCCTGTGATTTGATTAATGACGAGCATCGAATTTCCTTGGATTGCCAGGTGGTGAACATTGAGTTCCTTGGTTGTCAACAATCCCCTAAAAAGCCCCTCGTACTCTACCACATTGTTCGTACAAGGGAAAGCTAGGTGGTAAGCTAGTGGATGCACATCCTCAGGGGAGAGCATAATAACAACGGCATCACTATAGCCTCTGGTAGTCAAAGCTCTGTTGAAGTATAACATCACTTCGAGGCCTATTGATATAGGGCTTAAACTATGTANGCACTGTAGCCTCTGGTAGTCAAAGCTCTGTTGAAGTATAACATCGCTTCGAGGCCTATTGATATAGGGCTTAAACTATGTACATGCTCATCCAAAAATTCTGGCTCTATCGTAGCTTGATCGTTAATAGGCGATGTTGCAAGTTGGTCAGCTATAGCTTGACCTTTAGTGGATGATTGGCCAACATAATGCAAGTTTAATTCGGCTGTGATAGCTTTCTAATGAGCTATCCTACTACTCTCATACAAGTTGTTTGAAATAGCTCGTAGAATGTTGTTTTTGCAAATTATATTGACCTGGCTATGGAAAAGATAATGTCTACATTTCTTGAGTGCGAAAACCAATGTCAAATAGTTACGCTCCACTTCATTGTACCTCGTTTCATATGCAAATAGAGCGTGGCTTAGATAATAGATAGGGGCTTCTGACCCATCGTTCCTTTTTTTGGCAAAGTAACGCAGCTATAGATACATCTGAGCTTGCTAGATAAATATAAAAAGGCTAATCCCTTTGTGGCGGGAAAACCATTGGTAAGTGTTGCAGCTCCTTCTTCAATTTGTCAAATGCACGCTGGTAGTCATCGGTCCATTCAAAATTAACACCCTTCTTAAGGAGATGTGCATAGGATGTAATCTATTTGTTAACTTTAAAATGAACCACCTGATAAATTGTAGTCTACCCTGCAACACACGTAGTTCCTTGAGGTTTGTAGGTGGAATTAAATCAATGATGACTTTAACCTTGTCGAGGTCGACTTGGATGCCAGTTTCTGATACCAAAAACCCCAACATGTGTTCTGTTTTGAATCCGAATATGCATTTCTTTGGGTTGAGCTGTAGGTCATACTTGAGACATCGTTTAAGGACTAACTCCATATCTTCTGACTTTATAGACTTGACATCTATGTTATCTATGTATTTGTTCAATCTCCCTAAGAGGTAATCACTAAAGAGGTATGTCATGGCTCGTTGATACATCACTCCGACGTTTTTTAGCTCGAAAGACATCATAATGTAATAGAAAGTCCCCTAGGGCATCATGAATGTTGTCGCCAATTGATGCTCTGGGTTAATATGAATTTGATTATAACCTGAAAAACCATCCATAAAGGACAGAAGTGCGTGACCAGCTGTTGTATCGATCAGTTGGTCGATACTCAGTAACGGGAAGTTGTCCTTAATTGTGGCCTTGTTCAGATCCCAGAAGTCTATACAGATGCGTATTCCTCCCGTTTTCTTAGAGACTACTACGATGTTGGACACCCAGTTCGAGTAATTGACCATGCAAATAAAACCAGCCTGATATAGCTTAGTGATTTCATTACACACTGCTAATGTGATTTCTAGCTTAATCTTTCATGCCTTCTATCTAATTGCTTTGATGTGCGGGTCTAAAATTATGTTATGCTATATTAATCTTAGGTCTAATCCTGGCATGTCTTCGTACGACCACGCAAATACAACAGTGTTATTTTGGAGCACTTTCATTATGCCACTCTACATCTATTGGTCCAATAGGGAATGAACCCTAAGAGTTTTACTTTCGCCTTTGTGCATAACCACAGGGACCTTGTTGAGAGGGTCCTCGATCACATCACCAACTTCTAGGTCTAGAGTTTGGGCCAGATGTTCTGGAAAGTCTGGGGATATTTCCATTATTGCTATGGTTGTGTCATAGAGGGAAGGGTCTATTCCTATTAGTGTGTAGTTGAGCTGTGTAATGGTCTTCCCATACAAGCCTGTTAAGGCTAGGGGTGCGGATAAAGCTACGTCCATTTGCAAATTGCCCTACAAAACCACCAAAAACAGAAGTTATTATGTTGTTTTTTCTGCTGATATGTTAAAATGATAAGAGTTTATTATTTCATGCGTTAGAGTTGCATATTAGAGAAGCTTCCAGTTTAAGGTCTTGGTGGACCGTTACAACTATGCACAGTTTATGAGAAAATGGTGAGCCAGGCTTCCTAGATGCTAGCGTGTGACTTCTGTAAAGTAAGATGAAAGATATAACGTGGTGCATCTAGCATGTCAGAATAATTGAATTTAAATTTTTGTATAGACTGAAGTTAATGCAGCCGAATTACAAGGTGATAAGCTATGTGTTAGTTTAGGGTCATTTCGGACAACAATTTATGCGATATCTATGAAATTAATGCCCCGATCTTCGTGTTTCATGTCATGCTAACACTAGCATTTCGGGAAAGTTCCGCATTGATCAGGCATAAAATTAGTTAGTTTCAAACATTTCATGTATAAACCAGTGGTTCATGCTCAAAATAGGCCATAGATATTGCAAATTTGAATCTAGCTACAGTGGAAACGGTGCGGAAGCGAGGTGTAAATAGATGATTTTGTGAAGATTTGTTCAATTTCAACTATGGCACCAAAGGTTAGAGGAAAGAATGCCAAATTGGTGAGGATTAACGAAGTGCAGGAGAGTTTGCAGCAAGCTTTGTAGGCCAGAGTCAAGACTCGAGAGGTTATTCCGCTTAATTGGTAAGTCACCTTTCATCCTCTTTCACAATTGTTATCTTTGTTGTAGCATCGTGGTCGTATCTATTTTGAATGTGTATGTTGCATCAGGCATTAATATCTATTTACATAGACTAAGCTATTGTAGTTTGTTATATTACCTTTGTCCTCACTATTGGAGATAGACTTTGTGTTGTCACGAGGGTTTGGGTAACGTTGAGTAATACTGTGCAAATGTAATGTATAATCGAAAAAGTCTGGGTAATGTAGCCATGTGTAGTGTAATCAAGGTTCTATTTTCTTTTTCTTTTCTCGCCTGTAATAGTTGCATGTTATGCTAGATTAATACGTAGTGTTACCTTCATTGCCATTATTAGGGACAAACAATGAGCTGTTGCAAGGGTTTGGGCGATTTTGACCATGCGTCTCCAGTATAATCTGTAATTTTTGGAAGTCAAGAGAACCCTAATGTTGCATGATGAACCTTCATGTCTAAACAATTTTTCTAATGGTAACATGTATTTTTTTATTGTACAGTATTATGCTAAAGTCCGTCCTATTTTTTTTGGACATTGTGGATGTTCTATGCTGCTTACATAGTCCCGTGGGCCATGTTCCTCCTCCTCATGCTCGTATAAAGGAGGAGGCGATATGGTTCCGAAGGGGCACACAGGAGTTCTTGTAGTTTTTGCTTCATAATTATAGTGTAATAGTCTGGTCGCATCTACCAGATGATGTAGTTGTTGCTATTCTAGAGATGCTACTGGTTGGGTCGACGCAGAGCATCTTGACATTCCTAACAGATAGTGCGGTTGAAACTGTGCAAGTGCAAGACTGTGAATAGAGCGTCAAAGGTTTAAGGTGTTTGAGCTAGATTTGGGAGATGCCCAAGTTTAATTGTTATCACACCTACAACACTCTATTCGTGGCCCATCATCTCACAACTTACTTCTAGAATCCACCTGGCATCGTGTATTATGCAGGCGGGTAAGTTTTTTTTTGTTTTTTTTTCACGGTGTTGCAATATGGTAACTACTATTTGAATTTGTATTGAGTGTAAAGAATTTTCCTATCTTCTGTGGTGTAGATTCTTCATCAATGACAGTGGTCTCCTGGGCGATAACGGTACATTATCTTTGGCCAAAAGGTCCATAAGGGAATTTACTTCCATCAACAATGTATGGGTTGGTGTCATGGGACAACTGGCCTTCGAAATCCCAGAGTATCCTACCCGCTATGTCGAATTCTTTACCAGGTGTAAAAAACTCGAATGGCTGGATAGGGAGTGGAATTTGGATCCTCCCCTCATCGTTGCGGATGTGCAAGAGAAAATCCTTCTATTTCCTTTGCCATTCGGGCCTGGTAAATTTTATTATGATGATTAATTGTACACTATTATTAGCTGGAAATGATGTATGAAGTTGTCTTATTTTTGTTATATTGTCTTAACTACTGTTATTTGTTGACAGTCAGGGAATCACGGGAAATTACAATTATGGCCTTTGATCGTGAGGCAAACAGTCTCTTCTTCTATTATAGTGATATAAATGACACACAACACCAGCTTGGCCATAGAGTGGCCCCAGTTGTGTTAACCAATAAAATTCAGGAAGCTAGACTGATGAACCTATTTTTGACCATAACCCCTGATGTCACTATAGGTGAAATGTTGACCCTAGTTAACTCCTTCAGCGAAGAAGTTGAGCATCTTTGCATATGTGTGCATAACGTGTGTGTGAATTTTAATATCGACGCTCAACTATTTGCCGATCTCTTTGGTGTCCCCTCTGATGGTATTCCTATAGAGGAAAAGTCAAAGAGGAGTTGCAAGCATCAGTCTGAGATAGAGGACTGGCTAGGGGTTAAAAAAGAGGTTAAGGGAATCCCTGCTAACAAGATTGAGCTAGAGGTGGCTAATACTATTTACCCCACTTTTTGAGCCCAAGCCTTTCCCAAGACACTCTCCCAAGGGAGAATCCTCACCATAGAACAGGCCTAGATTATGCGAGAGGTCATGTAGGAGGGGGCTTAGTTCAATTGGGCCAGCTATTTTGCCGAAGGCTTGCATGCTGAAATGGTCAGGCTTCGCAAGAAGCTTGAGTCCCATTTCAATGTTCATTTTTCCTTCTTCATAGCTTGCTTCTGACATTTTGCTAAATTTCTAGTAGTCCAAAGGAATGGGGTCTGGGTGTAGTAAGAATGCAGCTAGATTTTCAAATAGTAGATTTTCCATGTTTTTGGCACTACTCGGTCGCAAGACCCTCCTGAAGGAATCGAGGAGTCGTTGTCAGTAACGATTAAAGATATGGAGGCGCCTCGAATGTAGGGTCAAGATAGCATGGGTGGGGTGCTCCCCTCTTACACCGGTGATGTGTCAAGGGGGAAGTGCTTGGTGGCTAAAATAGTGGATTCTTCAGTGCCACGGAAGAAGCCTTATTTGACCGAGGAGCTTGTCGAGCGAGCAGGTGATGTGGGAAAGAAGATGCAGGTTAGATTTCAGAGGAGTAATCCTCCTACCGGTAAGTAGAGAAATGTGTTAATGGTTATCGTTATGTTGTGTACAGACGCTATTGCATTGCGTAATGTTTATTGAGCAAGAGTGAAATCTTGTGTTAATTGACAATGTTGTGTGACATCGAAGGAGAAGGATGTGGAGTGGTTGACCCCCAAAATAGGGGCTCTAGTTTTGTGGCATGAAGAAGGGGCCCAAGTCTTGGAAGAAGAGACCCCAGTCAATAAGGTGTGTAGCATGTAGATTCCAGCACGTGAAAAGGAAGTAGTAGTGGAGGATGCTGAAGTCCTATCGGCTAGGACAGGAAGAGGTAAGTGATTTTTCACTCTATGAGTTTAGCTTTCACAACATACTAGGGTTTAGAAAACTGCTTCTGGAGGTTATACTAGTCATCGTAACATCTCAGTTATGTCTTCATATGTAATTTATTCTACATAATAGGTGACTAGGGCATGCACTTATCAATAGTGGTGACCCAATCTTGGGGCGAATTTCCTGATGAATTCGCCTTTATGGAAGGCGTTGTCAATGATATGATCGGTCGCTTAGAGCAAATCAATCCTGAAGCTGGTATGTTACGATCATTACATAGGGGTTATTCCATTGTAGCATTACACTACCTAATTACACCTAACTGCCATTTTATGTTATTAGGAGCTCTTCTTAGATGGGATCCATCAGAGCCTATTGACTTAGACGCAACTAAACCTCCATCGAAAGTGACCGTCATGTCATGCAACATTTATGACGAGATGTGTAAATGTGATGTACACTTGACTCGCTCCTTATGGGAATGCCAAAGCATGAATGAAGACCTTTGGAAGAGATTGCAAAGGTCAGAGAAGGAGAAGGTGGCTCTAAGTGACGAGGTTAGGGAATTGAGGTCACGAAATGAATTCCTGCAGGCCTAGGGAATGAACAACAAGGACTGGCAGATAGATGTTACTGAATATGCCCGTTACTGGATGGTCGTTAGGAACAGTGTTCAAACCAGCCATAAACTAGTCGAGCAGTGAATGCAGATGCATTTCCTAGCTCAGAAAAATCAAGACTGGAAGGACTTTAGCGCGAGTGTCCAAGAATGGATGTAGACGCAGAAAGATCATAAACATGTCTATAAGTGGGAAAGCACTATCTACCGTCAATATTACAGGGATTCTACCATTGAGGCTTAGTCTCTTTGGCTATTTCTCAACATCATTGGTGCTTCCAGAGCATTTGAGAAATTTCAGGAGCAAGTGATGGTAAGTGCCTCCCTAGAAAGGAAAATGACCCTTTCTGGGGGGGAGACCACCGTCCCTTCCTTCTTCCCTGAACCATCCCGATGGACTCCTATGGAGAAGGGGAAGGTCAAGGCTGGAGCTAATATAGGAGATGGGGCTTGGTTTGAGCTTACCAAGGATGAAATTATGCAACGTCTATGGGTTGGCCTAGAACAAATCCCTTTTGCTACCAATGCAGGACCTTCATAGGTAAGTGGTGGTATTATTGTGTTTTCATCATACCTAGTTTTGATGGTGAAGTTAATATGCATGTTATGTCTAATTGTAGGAACAAGTTGAGGAGGATCCTCAGTAGGATGAGCATAATGAAGGTGATGGTCCTCATGAAGAGGGTCTATAGGAAACAGAGCGTAATGACGATGATCAATGTCATGGCGAACAATCCCGTGCAAAAGAGCCTCGCAGAGAGGGCCTCCTTCACGAAGAGATGCCTCATGAAAAGGGTGGCCCCTATGAGGATGATTTGCTCAAAGCAGAGGTGGGGCTGAGAGATACAGGTGATAGTGGTGACAAGGGAGATGCATAGCATGGCTATATTAGCCATAGTTTTATTGTGATGGAACGGAAAAAAAGACAATATTTTCTTTTAACATATTTAATGCAAATTTTGTCTTGAGCTTAATGTTCTTTTTTTGTTTTCGTTTGTATAAAGCATAAATGGAATCATAGGTTTTGGTGCTATGACAAGCTGCAGTTAGTTTAAGCATGCAGCATAAATGGAATTACTAGTTTAAAGCTGTTGCAGGCTGCTAAATGATTCAAATGTAAAGCGTAACTGAAATCATTAGTTTTAGGCCATTCTGGACCTTTGATAGTTTTAGGCCATTCTAGGCCTTTGATAGTTTTGGGCCATTTCGGGCCTTTGATAGTTTTAGGCCATTTTGGGCCTTTGATAGTTTTAGGGCATTTCGGGCCTTTGATAGTTTTAGATGAGGGTAAGAGTAATGAAGACAGCTGGTGGAAGTGTGAAGATAAGCATAAGCATAATGAGAATAGCTAGTGGGAAGCGTAAACATATGTGTAAATGTAATGAGTATTTGTAAGGCATAAATAGTATAGCTTGTGAAGAAGTTTGCGTAACTTGAATGACGATTAGACAACCTGGTTTATCAGCTAACTCTGTAGTTGTTTCCTAATTTCTTTTATCTTTGGTGACGCGTAAGGACGGGAGATTTATGACTCTGTTCGTTCATGCCATAATCTTCCTCCTGGAATGGTAGTTTGACCCAAATTAGGTTGCCATCAGCCACCGTTTGGGCTTGCTCAAGTGTTTGGACAGGGGACTGGTCTTCGGGAATTTTGATTTTCGAACCCTATTCTGTTTCTATGTTATTGATAGCTCGAGGGATCATTTCGTCACCATGGATGATCACTTCCCCTCCTGCGTAGGGTAGATGGATCTCTTGATGAATAGGTAATGAAACTACCCTCAGTTGAGCTAACCAAGACCTCCCTAAGATCAAGTTGAAGTCACGCATCTCCTCGATGACAATAAATGTTGCGTCTGTGAGAAATTGGTCCCCTGCCACAAAGTTGATGTGCACTGTCCCTTTGACTTACACTCGTGCCCCATTGAACAACTTTAGACACGATGTTGTTGTAGGAATGATCTGATCGATCAGGCCTAGTTTATTCACTATAGGATATGGGATGACATTAGTGGCTACCCCATCGTCTACATGCACTCTCTGGATTCAATGTTGGGCAACTCAGATGGTGATGAACATGGGCACCGTTGTCACTTGACCCTTTTCTGGGTTGTCCTTAATGGATTCGTCGCAAAGGGCTAACAGGGTAGGCCTAGTTTTTTCAGCGGTGAGGGGAAGCATGCTGGAATGAATTGCTTCTTCATCCACTGGCAGGCTTTCATCCATAGGTATGGACATTAGCATACAAACCATGGCTTCATGATGTTTCTGTGACATCATGAGTAAGTCATGAAGGCTTAATGTTGTATTTTTTTATTTTAGAGCATGTTTGACTTGTGTAAAGGCGTCAAAGAGATCTCGCCCATGATCTGGTTGTTTGTCATCCTTTTTTTCTTCCATTCGTCCTAAGAGACGAATGTCTCAGGGAAGAGTGTCATCTGGTTGAGGGCTATGTTTTTTTTTTGCTAGGAAGAGATGGTTGCATTTGTGTAACTTCATCCTTTTTAGAAAGTGGAGCCAAGGGCACAGAAGCAAGGGGTTTAGGCTTGGGAAACCTCAGTGTAAGATGGTCGTTGGCCATATCAGTTGTCATACCCCCTTCTCCTTTTCTGTTAAGTTGGGATTAGGGGGTTGGTTTAGAGATTTTCTCCTATGTAGAAGGAGCAACTGATAGCTTTGGCACCCTAATGATGAAGGGTGTCCTAGGTGTAGGTGCAGGCTGGGCTGCGGCTTTACTGACAGCAGGTTGTCGAGTAGTGGTCTGAGAGGGGGCTTGGAGGACAAAAGGTTGTCTTGGAGCACCACTCGTTGATGCTGATGGACTCACTGTTTGGGGTGAGTGAGGGGGTACTTGCAACACAAAGGGCTGCTTTGACTGTGCCTGACTATTACCCTCTGCACCTACCACATTGATAGTGTAACCTACGTTATTTACATTTAACAGGTCTCGGTACACATGCATGGCTTGGTTTTCTGGGCGTGCCAGACTATTGCTCTCTAACATCAGGTCACCTTGATTGATCATACGTTGAATGTCATCTTTCAACTCCCAGCAGTAATCCATGTCATGACCATACAATTGATGGTAGTCGCAAAACTGCTCCAGCCTAATGTTCTTGGGAATTGGCAGTTCATTAGGTTGAGCTAAGGAGGGGTTCTTGAGAAGCTCACAATGGCACCTATGGCATTTCAAAGCTTCCTCGGACACCATCTTGTGTCAGATGTGGCCAGTTCCCAATAATTGCTTTAGAAGTTCTGAAGGCTTTATAGGTAGGATCACGTAATTTGAGCAATTAGGCCTTGGTTGCGGAGGTGATTCAGGGGTAGAAAGAGTTTATTAATTGACACTTTTTGAGCTAGTTGTCAGCTCAGTAGGCTCTGCAGATGTTTTCTTGTTGTTTTTTTCTTCTTGGCCCCCTTAGAAACCACCGCTACTATCATTGTCGTAGCTTTTCCTTTGTCCTTACCCTTCCTGTGGGCATTTTTGTAGACCACATACACTGGATCTTTGCTAGCCTCTACGATGTCTTGGATGCTCTTAGTCTAAGCAAAGGCTTGGTTGAGGGAGTGGGGAGCGAGGTAGTATAGCTTAGACTTGATAAAGTCATTAACTGGCCCCTTGAAGATTGCCAATAGATGGGCCTCCACGATGGGTTCGCGGATTTCATTCAAGGTGGTACTCCACCACTGTATAAACTTTTGAACTGACTTGAGTGGGTCTTGCTTGACTCCCATGAGCTGATCTAGCATGAATTCCAGCTTCAAGTTGTACTTGTAATGAGTCACAAACTGAGTTAGCAGCTCCTCCAAAGTTGAAATGGAAGCACGTGGGAGTGCTCGATACCATTCTAGAGCTTTATCCATTAAGGACATAGCAAAGACACAGATGATAGTATGTGGCCATTGTTGCAATAGCAATGACTCTAACCTAAAAGTAACTAAATGGGCATTGGGATCACCTTCCCCATTATATTTCATAAAATGGGGGAGTGGCATCCTAGGCAGTAATGATAAAACAGGCACTACTAGACTAATAGGATCATCATGGTAAAAATCCATGACTTGTACTGCATCAGAACCAGCAGCCTTGAGGTGTTTAACTTCCTCTGTAAGAGTTTGAATAAGCTGGAAGGCTTGATCCAAACCTGTGGATGGGGAGGTTATCTGTAGAATGGTCGAAGGAGCCACACTTGGTGATGGGATAGGGGCAGCTGTTGTTAGCTGTGTCATTGGATACGTTGTTTGCATGGTCGGGGGCATAAACAACAATCCTGTAACGGGGTTTAGCACCCGCGTGATCTAGTTTTGATGATGGGGAAGATGGGATGTCTACGTATGATGCGCAATGAGAGGCATGTTTGGAACCCACCATGCTGTAGTGGCAGGTCCCGTCATGTGAGTTGGGATGAAC